>SJYA01005575.1:0-24455 GCA_006410615.1 Neotragus moschatus | reverse complement strand
GAAGGACTGTCTCTTCCCTCTGTTTCAATGATAGCCTTGGGACTGAACATTTGTATCAAAGCCCTAAACTTCCCAATGGAGACTCAAAACAGTAAAAGGTGACCCAGAGATCACCATTTCAATTGAGCTGCAGGCAAATATCAAGGGCAGTCTAGAAATCAAGGTCAGAGGCAAAAACTGAAGCCAAATCAAATCCTAGGTGTCAGGGCATAAGAAACAAAGAATCCAGTGCAGAAGATACCAAATTTGTAGTCATGAGTAAGAGTCAAGGTTGAAATCTGGCAAAGAAAAAAAAAAAAGTAAGAATCAGGCCTGGAAAAGCCAGTGGGCCTGTCTAGTCAGTAATGAGATGCCATCTAACTTGATTCAGGAAAATGGCACCCACTATAAGGCACTTCCATAAAAGCTCAGGCATGGGGTTTCTGGGGTTTCTTGGAGAAGCAGTCTGCTGCTGCTGCTGCTAAGTCGCTTCAGTCGTGTCCAACTCTGTGCCACCCCATAGACGGCAGCCCACGAGGCTCCCCCATCCCTGGGGTTCACCAGGTAAAAACACTGGAGTGGGTTGCCATTTCCTTCTCCAGTTCATGAAAGTGAAAAGTGAAAGTGAAGTCACTCAGTCATGTCCGACTCTTAGCAACCCCATGGACTGCAGCCTACCAGGCTCCTACCATCTCCCAAAGGTGAGGTCTCCTACAGTGCTTGCTTTTGGAGTCCCTTCTTTCCCCTCAGGGCTCCCGACAGCTCAAACGGTAAAGAATCTGCTTGCAATGCAGGAGACCCAGGTTCGATCCCTGGGTCAGAAAGATCCCCTGGAAAAAGAAACCACAACCCACTCCAGTATTCTTGCCTGGAGAATCCCAAGCACAGAGAAGCCTGGAGGGCGACAGTCCATAGGGTTGCAAAGAGTCAGGACTGAAGCAACTAAGCACGGAGCATCTTCTCCTCAAGAAGGCGTTTCCCTGACTTGTGACTATGCTGTGAACAGCTTAACTAGCGAATTCACAAAAGTGAGGAGCCATGGCCACATGCTTTCTATTCTACTTACTCTCTCATATCTGCAAATGGCTCAACAGTTCACGTGTCAGCATGTTTTGAAGATGTTTCTAAGCCAAATATCTTATAATTGCTATAGAAACAAAAACACTTTCTATACGACATAGAAACGGTTGTAGACATGTACAATAGCTATATATAGAAAAACATGTTCCAGACTCCTTGGGAACCACATGTCCACACTGCTCCATTTAAAACAGATAACCAGCAAGGACCTACTGTCTAATACATAGAACTCTGCTCAATGTGATGTTTCAGCCTGGATGGGAGGGGAGTTTGGAGGAGAATGGATTAAATATATATGCATGGCTGAGTCCCTTTGTTGTCCATCTGAAACTATCACAACATTGTTAATCAGCTATACTTCAATATAAAATAAAAAGTTACAAAACACACACACAAAATTTTGCCATCTTTGCTACTATCTGAAGAATTTCTGGCAATACCGACCCCTTCACATTCCTCCCAGGTGCTTCAACACGTTTTCGAGACATACTTGAGATCCTCTTCTATCTCAGTTCCGTGTTTTGTCTTTACAGGACACACTCAAAAATAGTTCCCTTACACCCGACTCCTGGGTTCCTTTCCTCTCACACTGAAGTGAGGTGGGATGTCTCCCCCTCCTAGGGCTTCCCTGGTCACTCAGGGGTAAAGAATCCACCTGTAATACAGAAGAGCTGGTTTCAGCCACTAGGTTGGGAAGATCCCCTGGAGAAGGAAATGGCTACCGACTCCAGTATTCTTGCCCTGAGAATTCCACGGACAGAGGAGCCTCAATCCATGGAGTTGTAAAGAGTCCAACACGATTGAGTGACTAACACTTTCACCTTCCGCATAGTGAGATTTCANGTCACTCAGGGGTAAAGAATCCACCTGTAATACAGAAGAGCTGGTTTCAGCCACTAGGTTGGGAAGATCCCCTGGAGAAGGAAATGGCTACCGACTCCAGTATTCTTGCCCTGAGAATTCCACGGACAGAGGAGCCTCAATCCATGGAGTTGTAAAGAGTCCAACACGACTGAGTGACTAACACTTTCACCTTCCGCATAGTGAGATTTCATTTTTACCACATTTTCTGGCCAGATCTAAAATCTCCAGAATGTGGGCATAGTTGGGAGCAGGAGGTGATGGGAGTAAAGATCAGGAACTCTCCTTTCTTTGTTCATTCACCTTCTCTCCATCAACCTTACCTTTGTATTCCATCTCCATCTCCCCTTAAAATAAATTCTTTCTGTGGACTCTGAAACCCCTCTTCCATACAGATTCCTATTATTAGCCCTCCATCAGTCCCAGGGATGCCCGAATCCTAGAATAAATAGATTTCTTTGGCAAGGCACTATTGAACACTATGACAGATAGAGTACTGTCTTCTCAAGTGTTGAGATAGACAGTTGGCTCTGAACACACTTTAAAGGCTGAAGCGCCAAGAATTTTGCTTTCAAAATGCACTTAGAGTCTTCAGATTGCAACCTCTCTATGCATAGAGTAAGCAGCAATAGACTCTCCAGGGACTGTCTGGAACACAGGTGTTTTTCTTAAGCCCTGCTTTCCTCTCCATAAACCAGGGAAGAGTTTTAAAAGCTCCCTCAACTGTGTCATGACATTCTGCCTGAAAGCCTTCAGGAAAAATCAAGTATTATTGTATATATTCCATAAAGGTTTCCTTCTCTTTTTTATTTTAATTCTCAGCTATCTGCCTACTTACCTCTCTCTCTCTCTCTATCTTCTACTTTTTATCCAGGGTGTGAAATCCAGACATAACTGCCAGCACGCATAGTGCATCCTGAGACAAACAGAACCTTAGGTACTGAGCTCCTGCCATACACGTGTATCATTTGATTCTCAGAGCTGTCTGAGATGAATACCAATATCCTCATTTTGTCTTCAGAAAATAAGCTCAGAAAGGTTAAAGGCCTTGTCTAAGGTCACACAGCTCTCAAGAGGCAGGGGCCAGTTTTGAACTCAGGTTTGTCTCCAAAGCCAAAACCCTTTCCATTACTCACCCTGTCACTCACCTCTTTGAGTCTCCCTTTGCTCTCGTCTCGGTGCCAACATTGCTAATGTTATTGGACAGCTGTGCAGATGAATTACAGAATATAAATGTGCTGACACGATGCCTTGGATATACGGGTGGCTTAAAATACTATTTTTGCTTGAATTCATCTTTTTGTCTTGTGGAATTTCTCATTTCTTTTCAGAAGAAACCACTCCAACAGGGTCTGCAGGAAGCTAGTTCACAAGAGGGGCTTTCCAGATGGCGGGAGTGGTAAAGAACCTGTCTGCCAATGCAGGAGACAGAGGAGACCCAGGTTTGATCCCTGGGTTGGGAAGATCCCCTGGAGGAGGACGTGGCAGCCCCCTCCAGTATTCTTGCCCAGAGAATCCCACGGACAGAGGAGCCTGGCGGGCTGCAGTCCAAGGATAGTGTTGCGAAGAGCTGGGCATGACGGAAGTGACTCAGCATGCAGTCTGCTGTTAGTGCTGTTAGCACACCACGGGATTAATACAAGGGAAAGCAATTATTTCTTTCCTGGAACACTCAAAAGGGGACACTGAAGGTGAGCAGACAAGAAGGCGGGATTCCAAAGAGAGGACCAAAGAGAAATGAAGTTAGTGAATGAGACTAAAAATATGAAAAGAAATAAGAGGAAAACCAAGAGAACAAAATATCATAAATAAGTATCGATAAATATTTTAAATATTATGTTATAAATATTATAATAGTATAAATAGCATAAATAAACAAGTTTATAAATATTTCTTCCTTTGGAAGAAAAGACTTTGAAGGAGATGTTAAATCATCTCAAAGTGATAAGTCACAGGTCAGCATAATAGCGAGGCTCATTAACTCTTTACTGGTCTGTTCTATTCTGTGTCATATCATTATCATCACATTGTTCACAACAGTGCTTCAAGGTGGATTCTACTGTCATTTCCCTTTTATAGATTAGGGAGCTAAGATACGGAAAGATTGACTCCCAAAGTCAAGTCACTATATTAGTTTTCTGTGCTTCATAACAATATTTCTACACTTCAGCAGCTCAAACAAAATGTATGTTTATTATCTCACAGTTTTCGTGGGTCAGGAGTCCAGTCACAGACTAGTTGGGCCATTTGCTTGGAACTTTGCAAGGATTTATCCGAGCCTTTACTGAACTGTGTTCATATGGGAGGCTCATCTGGGGAAGACTCTGGTTGCCAAGCTGATTCAGTTCTTTGCTGATGGTTAGCTGGAGATTTCATGCAATTCCTAGAGGCCACCTACAATTCCTGGCCATATGAGTTCCCTCAATACAATCATTTGCTTCATCAGGCCTGGAAGAAAACTATCTGGAATGAATCTTCCAGGAAGGCAGAGTCTTATATAATGCAGTCACGGAGTGAGAACCCATAGATTTTGCCACATTCCAGCCACACCCAAGGTGAGGATATTGTACAAATGCGTAGGCACCAAGAGGCAAGGATCCCTGGGAGACCACTTAGGTTCTGTCCATCATAATCACTCAGCTATTTTGCATCAAACTGGCATTTTTATTTCAGGGACTCCTCTTAAACTCTTTGCCATGAGTTTGGAGATCTGGACATCAACAAAGATCTAAAGACAGCAGTTTTACAGGAGTGATGAGTGAAAGCCAATTACCGGGGCCACAGATATCTTTCCTTCTTGTCTTTGCTTCCTTTGCTCTTCTGTTTGGTTCTCTTGTTTCCACTTCCTGTCTCTTCCTCCTTCCTCTTCTGTTTCTTCCTCTTCCTTTTCCCTTTTCTTCCTCCTGTCTTAACTAATATCAATTACTGTTATATTCAACTACCTGTCTCATTTATTCAAAGACTTATTTGCCCAGGTACTAAAGCAGCAATTTAGGATACATTCCTGAACTAGATGTATTTTCACTGCCTCCTTAGAGTTTACCTTCTTCCCAAGACTCTGAAACAGGCTTTCTATTTTGAAAGTCATTTCAACTGAACCTCAGCAAAGTTGTGAAGCAATCACAGTTCATCCCTCTTACCACTGGCCCTTTCTATTCTTGGGAAGAAGGGAAATATAACTGGAAATCCAAGTGAAGTCAAGCTGACCTAGGTTTGAAACTGACTGGTAACCAGGATGTCTTTATAAGCCTTGCAGATAAAAATCTTAACTGTTCAGAAAGTGTGGACAATTCAAACAAGTAATGCATTTAATACATTGACTGTAAGGCCTGGCAGTCACAAGTAATATGTTCGAATTTATAAAATGATGACCTCTGCCTTTTGCAAAGTATTTACAGAATGATCTCTAAAAGTTAAATATTTAATTCTTTCACCCATGTACTTTCTTCAAACACAGAAGAAAAACAGACTGATAAACCGATGGATTTGACTTTCCATGACTCTGATTAGTTTTTGGTGGTCATCTTATAAATAGAATCAATGAAGGCCAGTACAATTTGGTCACATTTATTAAGTAATTGTATGAACAAAAGAGTGGATGAATGGGTGAATGTATAACAGAGTGAATCACTGGAAGAAGAATGATTGCTGAATGAGCAATTAGATCAGTCAACTGCCTAATGCTTTGAAAAGCTAGTATTTATCACAGATAATAAGCTCATTTTTGGAANTTTGGTCACATTTATTAAGTAATTGTATGAACAAAAGAGTGGATGAATGGGTGAATGTATAACAGAGTGAATCACTGGAAGAAGAATGATTGCTGAATGAGCAATTAGATCAGTCAACTGCCTAATGCTTTGAAAAGCTAGTATTTATCACAGATAATAAGCTCATTTTTGGAAAGGCATATATTTATTTGGGAGTTTCCTATTCTGCTGTCTTTCACTTAACCACTCATGTAAAAGCAAAGACGTAGATGTAGGAATCTTACGGAAACAATGGTGATGTTAGACCCAGGAGTTTCCCTGGATTGACAAAGGTAGCTGGCGCCAAAGGAGAAACTCCCTGGGTTTCAGACAACTCCAGCCAAGACAGCATTTGCTAAAGAGAAAAGGAGGCTTGATCGAAAGCCAGATGTTAACCAACTAGATAGCCAAGGAAAGGGCAGGAATACTAGGGTTTGGTGACTGAGAGGTAAAAAGCACAGCTTGTAATTGAGGGATAGCACTTTCCGAGTTCATACAATGAGCCAGTGGTTCCATCTCCTTCATACCCCGCAACACACAACTCAGGAAGAGGCCGCAGTCCTTCCCATGAAGTTCCTGAGGCCTGCAGGCTTCTGAGGTTCAAAACCTTATGGCTGTACAGAAGCAGCACAACACTGGTTTATATACTAAACCTGAGTCTTCCCCGGTGGCTCAGGTGGTAAAGCGTCTGCCTGCAATGTGGGAGACCCGGGTTCGATTCCTTGGTTGGGAAGATCTCCTGATTTCCTGGAGAAGGAAACGGCAACCCACTCCAGTACTCTTGCCTGGAGAATCGCACAGACGGAGGAGCCTGGAAGGCTACAGTCCATGGGGTCGCAAAGAGTCAGACATGACTGAGCGACTTCACTTTCACTTATACTAAATAACATCTCCAGCTTAATCACACTGGTATTTCTGCATCTTACACTGTGAATATTGAGACTTAGACTGGTAAGTGATGACTTCGATAACTGCATGTCAGTTCAGGAAGGTTATGCTACTGAAAAGAGCTTTTACTCCAAACTTATGAAAAAAAAAAATCTTCCAGATCCCAGAGATTTTCGCATCTCAGAATTGTGGAAGGTGATTGTGGATGGAAATAGGCATTCTATAGCGAAATAAACTTGAGACCCAGAGAGGTATAATGAGTCACCAACACACACAAGCTAGGATTTGAAACTGAATGGAACACTCACCCCCAGAGAGTGTGGGAGCCAGTGGAAAGAGAATTGTTAGCCCTCCTGATGCTAGTGCTTGTTGAGCCTGACATCTTCACTCAGTTTATAAGGGGCTCTGGACACAGGACATCTCAATGACATTCAATTTTTGAAGATTTCAGAATGTTAAATGATGAAATGTTAAGACTAGATTATGAAGCTATACGCATGAACACACCTATACACATAGAGTGATCTTCATTTGTAGATAGCATTTAAAAATCTAAATTAAAAACGTTTTATAAACATGTAGGGTGAAATGATCTTCTCGATGCCATTTGCCAGAATCACAACCTTTATGGAGAAGTCCCATGGCCGAACATGACAGGTCAGATCTCTACTTCATGGAGAAGGCTCCAATGGCTGAGCACGATACGTGTCAGATCTCCACTTGAAAGAGGATGTTAGCGTAACTCATCATGTCTCAACAGTCATAGATTAAGACAACGACTGATTAAGTGTTGTGTGAATTATGAGACCTAATATGCACACACACANCATGTAGGGTGAAATGATCTTCTCGATGCCATTTGCCAGAATCACAACCTTTATGGAGAAGTCCCATGGCCAAACATGACAGGTCAGATCTCTACTTCATGGAGAAGGCTCCAATGGCTGAGCATGATACGTGTCAGATCTCCACTTGAAAGAGGATGTTAGTGTAACTCATCATGTCTCAACAGTCATAGATTAAGACAACGACTGATTAAGTGTTGTGCGAATTATAAGACCTAATATGCACACACACTTCATTGTTTATTGCTTATTAATAACAAGGCTAATCTCTGCAGAAGCCCCAGTACTTCGGCCATCTGATGCAAACAGCAGACTCATTGGAACAGACCCAGATGCTGGGAAAGATTGAGGGCAGAAAAAGAAGGGAGCAACAGAGGATGAGATGGTTGGAGGGCATCACTAACTCAATGGACATGAATTTGAGTAAAGTCCAGGAGATAGTGAAGGACAGGGAAGCCTGGCGTGCTGCAGTCCATGGGATCGCAATGAGTCAGACATGACTGAGTGACTGAACAACAACAAATCTCAGCATCCGTAATTTCAGCTGTAAAATTCTCTGGATTAAATTTTCCTGTCTTTTTTGAATCTGTATGCTGTAGAAGACTAGGTAGGAATATCTAATTCTGTCAACTTGGCAATGTTCTTTAGCCACATATTTTTTTTCTTTTTAAAAATGTTTAATTGGAAGATAGTTGCTTTACAATATTGTGTTGGTTTCTGCCGTACATCAACATGAATCAGCCATAGCTATATATACACCCCCTTCCTCTGGAATCTCCTTCCTACCTCCCACCCCACCCCATCCCTCTAAGTTATCACAGAGCACTGGGTCTGAACTCCCCACATCACACAGCAAATTCCCACTGGGTATCTATTTTATATACGGTAATGTTTACATTTCAGCGTTACTCTTTCAATTCTTCCCTCCCTCTCCTTCCTTCATTTTAGGTCTCACGTGAAGCCCTTGGCACATGATTATATTAAATTTTTGATTGAACAAAAATCAGTGCCTAGTTCTTTGAATACAATAGCTGGTGCATGTCACTACAAACCCTTGGTATGCTACCAAATTTAGTTTTTTTGTTTTTTTGTTTTTTTTTTACTATTCATTTCAATAATGATGATCACAAATGCAGGGGCATTTATTTGTCTCATTGGCCAGCATACTCCCTGACACACAACCTACTGAAACATTAGTTTAACAGTTAATAAGTGCCTCCTGTGTCTTTGACATTGTGACAAGCACTAAGAATGGCACAGCTGCCTAAACAAAGTCTCCACGCCATGGAGATTTTAGTCCAGGTCAAGAAGTAGGTAGCGAGCGAGGGATCACTACCTAGTATGAACCTACAGATGTGTAAGTGCTGTGATAAGTGGTCTCTGAACTATTCTCTCAAAATTTCACGCCATATTCCCTGAAAGTGCATAAAAGGAGGGCAGGCTGAAAGCTGGGTCAGGAAAGGATGTGATCTGAGGCTGGGAAGAAGTGGCTACCGTGCAGTGTAGTGAGAATGCAGTGAGAATACTCCACAAAGAGGTGAAAGTGCCTGCGGACCATGAGACCAGGGGAGCTTGGCATATTCCAGAAACTGGTAGTCCAGTGTGGCGGGAGCACGCACGGTGAGTGACGGTGCAGGTGCTGTGAAGTGACGGCACAGAAGAGGCAGGGGGATCCCACGGGGCCCCCAGGCCCTATTTAGATGCACTGGCACTGTCCATGGAGTCGGGGATCTACTGCTTTGGGATCTATATCCTACCAGGAAGTTACCGGTTGTCCCAAGACGTGTGATAGACCCCTGTGTGAGGCGCTGTTCCAGGAGCTATGCATCTAGTTCAATTACGACATGACCCCCGCCTCCTTATGGCCTAAAGCGGGAGTCACCAACCTCCAGGATCTAATGCAGAGATAGAGCTGGTGTAACGAAAATAGAAACAAAATGCACAGCAAACAGAACGCACTTGAGTCCCCCTAAGACTGCCCCTTCACCCCAGTCCATGGAAAAATTACCTTCCACAAAACCGGTCTCGGCTGCCTAAAATGCTGGGGAGTGCTGGTCTAAAGAGCGAGCAGATGAGTAAAGAAATCAGCTATTTCAACATGAACTGTGTTTTCCAGGCACATTCTGGCGTTGTTCCCACCTCTCAGTGACACTTGGTGCTTCCCTCTACATTTCCAAATCTCTCTGATTCCCCAAGTCCACCTGTGGAAGCCCCTCTCAGATCTCACAGTCTTTCGTGCTGAAAAACAATCACTCCAATTTTCTACCCCAGGATTCATTAAGCTAAGTCAGCAAAGTGTTTAAACTGATGCCGTATAGAATGTGGAATAGTGTGTAGGACTGAACCTTTCCGTATCCCCTGCAGAGCTTTATAAAATGCCTGGCAATTCACATGTGCAACTCCTTACACTAGAATTGGTGAGGCTGGCCTCAGAACAGAGGATGAGAGTTATTTAAAGAGGGGTTGGGACTCCCTGGGCTCCGGTGATTGAGAATCTGCCTTCCAGTGCAGGGGATGTGGACTCCATTGCTGGTCTGGGAACCCAGATCCCACACGCCACAGGGCAACTAAGCCCATGCTCCACAAGTAGAGAAGCCTGAGCGCCAGCCCCAGTGAAGACTCAAAATAGCTAAAAAATAAAATAAATACAGGCTAATGATAGCATGATGTCCCTCACCCATGAGACTCAGTGCTTATACATTTTACTGTAAAGATGACCTATTTGAATTTAAATCCCAGGTCTGCACATACACTTTAGTTGATCCTAGCAGTCTCAACGTATTTTGGAAATCAGTTTTCTAACCTTATGTAGATCCAACATGTATCACTCTCACATGTTGTTGCAGGACCAAATCTATATGAAATAACAAAAATGCTTAGTGCAGTCTTGGCTGTTGCCAATAATCCTTTCCAGGAATGGCCGCCACAGTGAACCAAATGGTAAGTTTGGAATGCAGAAAAAAGCAAAGTCATCCTCTGGTGTGGCATATAGTGTACACTGCTCTAACGACTTTTCTTAAGCTGTAGTATAGTTATTTGTCACAAATAACTTTGTCCCATCTGGGCCTAAAACTCACTGGGAAAAGAGTGGGAAAGTTTGTATCTACTCATAAATCCTGTCTGAAACAGGGAAGTAAACAAACAAAAAAATCACTACCAGCCTTGGAGGAAATTAAAATATTTTCAGTCCAGGGAGCTTAAAGTTCTAGCAGTAGGAAACCAAGCTTTTATTTGCAAACTTATTGGTTTGTTTAATTGTTTGTTTACCTATTTATGAGTGGAAGATTTCATTTAATGAAATGTTAAAGACAGTAGGATGAGAAGAAGACCATTCTGTTCCCCTGAACTATTTCCATCCTTTCTACTCTCAGGGCACAGGAAACATTACCCTTCAGGTCTCCAGAGAGAAGCCTTCCAGGGTGGAGGCTGGGTGGGGAAGGGGAATGCTCTATGATGCGTACGGGATCAGAGACAGGAGGGAAGGTGACTCTCACGTCTTAGCTTGAGCATTCGACCCTGTGACCTGCTCATGTCCCCAGACCCTTCAGTGACTGGCAGACAGGACTCGTGCAACAGCAAGAGGGCCTTTGCCCCTTGGAAGGAGCCTTGCAAGGAAAACCTAGAACTAAGGTTACCTCCTAATGAGACAGTGAGCCACTGGGGACTTTAGAATAAGTGTAGTCACATTTAACTTGAAAATATGACTAAACCCAGTAGGAAAAAAAAAAGGATCTGGCAGCTAGGAGTCCAGATAGATGACTGGTGACAATCTAGAAGAGATATGACGAGCCCTAAACCAGGGAAGGGACAGGAGAAATGTAGAGGAGGCAGATTAGACAAGGACCCTGGAGGATTCTGAAGATTCCGTCTCTCCACCAATTTATTTTGCTTACTGACTGCGTACCGGGCAGACTAGGTAGAGGATTCCCAGTCCTGCCTTCTAGTAACCTGATTAATTTAGAGAGACCCAAAATGTTGTCAGGTATTTTCTTGTCTATGAGAAGCCAAACTCTTTATATGCAAGGGTTTAGGGAGAATCAAAGGAAATACTATTGATGATAGTATTTTTTTTTAAATATAAATTTATTTATTTTAATTGGAGGCTAATTACTTTCCAATACTGAATTGGTTTTGCCATCCATCAACGAGAATCCCCCACAGGTGTACGCATGTACCCCATCCTGAGCCCCTTCCTTCCTCCCTCCCTGTACCATCCCTCTGGGTCATCCCAGTGCAACAGCCCTGAGCATCCTGTATCCTGCATGGAACCTGGACTGGCGATTCATTTCACATATGATAGTATACATGTTTCAATGCCATTCTCCCAAATCATCCCACCCTCGCCCTCTCCCACAGTCCAAAAGACTGTTCTATACAGCTGTGTCTCTTTTGCTGTCTCACATACAGGGATATGGTTACCATCTTTCTAAATTCCATATGTATGTGTTAGCATACTGTATTGGTGTTTTTCTTTCTGGCTTACTTCACTCTGTATAATCGGCTCCAGTTTCATCCACCTCATTAGAAGTGATTCAAATGCATTCTTTTTAATAGCTGAGTAATACTCCATTGTGTATATGTACCTCAGCTTTCTTATCCATTCGTCTGCTGATGGACACCTAGGTTGCTTCCATGTTCTGGGTATTATAAACAGTGCTGTGATTAACATTGGTGTACATGTGTCCCTTTCAATTATGGCTTCTTTGGTGTGGATGATAGTACTTTTTAGTAATAAATTGATGCTTATCTATAGGTATCTTTAAAAGCAATAATAATGCCAGGAATTTTTTTGCATTTATTAATTCATTTAGCCCTCATAATAGACTTATGAGGTAGGTCCTAGTATTAGTTTCATAAGAGAGGAAATCAGAGAATTGCTGTTATTGGACTGCACCAACTAGCCAGTCTATGTATGTGAAAGGTCTTCTTACTCTTCAAAATCAGCTTTAGATAGTGGATAAGAAGAACAGAGCTAATACCATAGTCGATACTAGTTGATATTTTCCTAAGTGTTGGTGGCATGTGCTACAAAAATATAGATGACCAAGGCTGGGTCAACTTGTACTGCCTTGTCTTGATCCAATCCATCTAAGCCATCCTGAAGAACCAAATACATGGTTGGATATATAAAAGTGTGAGTGGATGGTAGAATAATGGATTAATAGACAGATCCATCTCAATACTTGACTTTTAAGTTACTTGAGTCCATTTACTATACCTGAGATAGCCCTTAAAAAGAAAACAAAACATTTCCAAGTGTTTGAAGTCACCCACCAATGTCTGGTATCAGCATCATTGACTCAATAAACACGAATTTAAGCAAACTCCATGAAATCCTATGGACAGAGGAACCTTTGGGATACAGTCCTTTGGCTCAAAAGATTTGGACATGACTTAAGGACTAAACCTCTACCACCAACACCAGGAGCTATTGAAGGACAAGGGAGCCTGGTGTGCTGCAGTCCATGGGGTCACAAGAGTCAGGCATGACTTTGAAACTGAACAGCAACAACAACCAGTATCTAGATACATTTCCCGTAGTACGTCCCCATCGCATGCTGTAGTCTCTCTTTGGAGTGAATGTTTAATTCAGCCTCTGGATTTTAACCTTGGAGTCTGAACCGTTCGAACTCTTCATTCACAATATTGCAGACAAGCCAGTGCCTTAGACTGTCTAACTGACCTCCAGAGAAAAGGGGATTCACACTAGATAAGTGGAAAGATGAACATCTGAGAAAATGGGCCTTTTGATTTATTATTATGAGTGATGATTGTTGGACTCAGAAATGTCTTTCTTGTTCCTCCAAACTATTTTATTTTTGTTTCCACTTTCTACAGCTTGTCTTGGCAGAGCAATTTTTTAACAGATTAACTCTAATTGACTGTCTTGTTTATTTTAAGGGATTGCCACATCCATGCCTAGAGAAAAAATTATATAATGTTCCACTGGGGTAACAGGGAGTTGAGTAATTAATGACACAGGCAGCAAGTCATGAGATTTTCCAATCTCTGTAGGGTTGACTGTGTATACCTTTGACCTTGGAAGCTTTTTATGAGATACCAGATTTCATACTTCCCTGCCCCTGCCCATCATATCCCTGCCCTCAAGATTAACAAACATGGCTTTTCTCTGAGCTATAGTAGATTCTGTTTCATTTATTTTCACTCTCTTTTTTAAGGGTCGTTTTGATTTCACACACCCATCATCTGGGTCTTTGGTTCTTTTCAAATTTGTTTAAGGACTATCCAGAGTGCCCCCAGTTCTGTTGTGGCACCAGCTGCTTAAGAGTGAGAATCAGATCACGAGTCAAAGGAAAATCGTAGCTTCTAGGGAGCGTGAAGGACATCGCATGACTCTGGGAGACCCTCCAGATCCCAAAACCAATTGAACGGATTGGCTTTATATGCATCATATGTTCAAATAAGCCCTAATCTCTCAGAGAGCTGGTACGGTGGAGCTAAAAGTGTCAACTTTCTTTAAAAAAAGAGAAGATTATGAGATAACCCTCAATGCAATTTTAATGTCTTCCTTTCTTTCATCTTTCCTTCCCTCCTTTTATTCTTCTTTCGTTTCTCTTTTCCTTTCTTTTCTTAAACACGTGCTTACATTGTGTGCCTGCTGTGTGCTAAGCCCTCCATTCGCATGAAGAAGAAAACCATATATTCTGCATCATGGATTCTATAAACAACACATGAGTGTTACCACCTTTGTACGGGGGTTCAGACATATCCAGAAATAGGTCAGTTTCCCTATGTGTGTTGAGATCTTCTAAATAAGTACAAATGAAAGCAACAGAGCTGAGAGGAAGAGGGGTCCTGGCAGAGGGGTTAGCAAGAGCAGAAATCCAGGGAGAGAAGAGGACAGTTAACAGGGTTGGGGAACTGAAGCTGAGGGAATATATTAAGAGAGGGGTCCTGAGAGGTGAGCCATGACCAACAAGGAAGAGCATATGCCATCCTAAAGAAAGGAAGAGGTGTGTCTGAAATGGCCAGTTTCATATTTCGGAGCATTCTGCTTACTCAGCAAAGAGCAGATTGGAGAAAGCCACACGTAGATGTGAGTGGACCAGTTAAAAGAATGTGGTGCCAGACTGAGGATAAGATTATGATAGGTTCAACTTAGATAAGGTGATGGAGACAGAGATAAACAGACCTACTCAATACAAAATTAGAAGGAAAATGCCTTCTCTAAACTCTGCTTCCAAGCTAACTGCAGTTCTTTTGGAAAGCTTACCCCATTTCTTGAGATAAACAGTGTATTTTAAATTGATATTATTCTTTCCAATCTTATGACTGGTTTGGGCTTCTAAAGTGACCCATTTTAAGTGTTTATTTTGCAGAAGGAGACAAGTGAACAATGGTAAATAAAGCTATTGCCATTGGCCGTTCAGTGTCAAGCAGGGTGGTGTGAACATGCTGTGTTAACACTGAAAAAAAAAAAAATCATTCTTGAGCACTGAATGTTAGTGTCTGGGAAGTTCTGAATGAGTAATCCACTCTCCTTATTAGTCCCTGAGGAACTCCTGGACTAATGGAAAAGGACAAGTAAAAAGATAGTTCTGTCAGTTCAGTCACTCAGTCCTGTCCAACTCTTTGCGACGCCATGGACTGCAGCACACCCGGCTTCCCTGTCCATCAACCAACTCCCAGAGCTTGCTCAAACTCATGTCCATTGAGTCAGTCAGATGCCATCCAACCATCTCATCCTCTGTCATCCCCTTCTCCTCCTGCCCTCAATCTTTCCCAGCATCAGAGTCTTTTCCAATGAATCAGTTCTTCTCATCAGGTGGCCAAAGTACTGGAGTTTCAGCTTAAATATCAGCCCTTCCAATGAATATTCAGGACTGATTATCTTCAGGATGGAATAGTTGGAATTTCTTGCAGTCCAAGGGACTCTCAAGAGTCTTCTTCAACACCACATTTCAAAAGCATCAATTCTTTGGTGCTCAGCTTTCTTTATGGTTCAACTTTCACATCCATACATGACTATTGGAAAAACCATAGCTTTGACTAGACAGACCTTTGTTGGCAAACTAATGTCTCTGCTTTTTAATATGCTGTCTAGGTTGATCATAGCTTTTCTTCCATGGAGTAAGCATCTTTTAATTTTGTGGTTGTAGTCACCATCTGCAGTGATTTTGGAGGCCAGAAAAATAAAGTTTCTCACTGTTTCCATTGTTTCTCATCTATTTACCATGAAGTGATGGGACCAGATGCCATGATCTTAGTTTTCTGAATGTTGACTGTTAAGCTAAATTTTTCACTCTCCTCTTTCACTTTCATCAAGAGGCTCTTTAGTTCTTCTGCACTTTCTGCCAAAAGGGTAGTGTCATCTGCATATCTGAAGTTATTGATATTTCTTCCAGCAAACTTGATTCCAGTTTGTGCTTCATCCAGTTAGGCATTTTGCATGATGTACTCTGCATATGAGTTAAATAAGCAGGGTGATAATATACAGCCTTGGCATACTCTTTTCCCTGTTTGGAACAAGTCTGTTGTTCCAGGTCCAGGTCTAACTATTACTTCTTGATCTGTATACAGATTTCTCAGGAGGCTGGTAAGGTAGTCTGGTATTCCCATCTCTTGAAGAATTTTCCACAGTTTGCTGTGATCTACACAGTGAAAGGCTTTGGCATAGTCAATAACGCAGAAGATGTTTTTCTGGAACTATCTTGCTTTTTTTAAAAAGAAAGGCAAAAAGGCAAAATGGTTGTCTGAAGAGGCCTTACAAATAGCTGAGAAAAGAAGATAAGTCAAAGGCAAAGGAGAAAAGGAAAAATATACCCATTTGAATGCAGAATTCCAAAGAATAACAAGGAGAGATAAGAAAGCCTTCCTCAGTGACCAATGAAAAGAAATAGAGGAAAATAGAATGGAAAAGACTAGAGATATCTTCAAGAAAATTAGAGATACCAAGGGAACATTTCATGCAAAGATGGGCACAATAAAGGACAGAATCTCTGTGGATCTAAAAGAAGCAGAAGATATTAAGAAGACGTGGCAAGAATACATAGAAGAACTATACAAAAAAGATCTTCATGACCCAGATAACCATGATGGTGTCATCACTCACCTAGAGCCAGACATTCTGGAATGTGAAGTCAAGTGAGCCTTAGGTGGGCCTTAGGAAGCATCACTACAAACAAAGCTAGAGAAGATGATGAAATTCCAGTTGAAGTATTTCAGGTCCTAAAGATGATGCTATTAAAGTGCTGCACTCAATATGCCAGCAAATTTGGAAAACTCAGCAGGGGCCACAGGACTGGAAAAGGTCAGTTTTCATTCCAATCCCAAAGAAAAGCAATGCCAAAGAATGTTCAAACTACCACACAATTGCACTCATCTCACATGCTAGCAAAATAACACTCAAAATGTGCCATGACAGGCTTCAACAGTATATGAACCATGAAATTCCAGATGTTCAAGTTGATTTTAGAAAAGGCAGAAGAACCAGAGATCAAATTGCCAACATCTGTTGGATCATCAAAAAAGCAAGAGAGTAAAAAGATAATCACAAGTTAAATGGTAGACTGTGATGATACTATGCAAAAATGATCAAAAATATGTACCAGATGCAGAAAGTGTCCTAGAGGGCAATTGGATAATTTTGATGATAAGAAAGAAGAGTAGTAGGGTCACAAGTTACACAGAAAGATAGGGCAGCAGATTCCTGTGTGTGTGTGTGTGTGTGTGTGTGTGTGCACGCGCTCAGTAATGTCTGATTCTTTTCAGCCCTATGGTCCATAGTCCACTAGGCTCCTCTGGTCCAGGGGATTCTCCAGGGAAGAATACTGGAGTCGTTGCCGCGTCCTCCTCTAGGGGCTCTCCCCAACCCAGGGATGAAATCCAAGTCTCTTATGTCCTGTCAGCAGTTTGTTTACCATTAATGTCTCCTGGGAAGCCCGCAGCAATTTCCTGCTAAATCTAAACACATCATTACCAGGCAGAGTGGTGTCAAGTGGGCTAAATAGCGCAAGGGGAATGACAGCAGTTCTGAAATACTCTGGAGTTCCATGACTTTAAGCATGTCATGATCTCCCTCTTTTCATAGAGAAGATTATCCCTCAATATCCTAAAGGCATGCTTCTATAAATATGTAATCATTTAACATCTTTTTTTTTTTTTTTTTTTAGTAATAAGTCTTGGGTGCTCCTGGTGTTTGCACCAGGTTTGAGAGAAGGGAAAGCTAGGATGTGAAACGATGACAACAAATAGTTCTGCCGTTCCCACAGTAGGTGGGAGTGGGAGGCATGAAATATAGGACCAGAAACTGGAAAAACCCTGCAAATTTTTTTCTGAATTTTAATAAAGGGCCGAGGCCTTTATGGCTCAGCATTGGACCAGTCGTTTGACAAATGATGCCCCTGGGAAGAGGTTATGCTCTTACCTGAGTTGGATTTCTTCATCCAAGAGCAAGCTCTTGAGGGAGCCACGAAGGCAACCTATGAGCTGTCAACCCTTCCTCTGCTTTAGGAGAATGGGTGTTTCAGTCTAGGATGGGAGTGGGAGGCCTGGTAGCTTTGCACATTCCCCATCACAATTCTTTGCCTGTTATAGCAAAATGTGAGGGCACTCCAGATATGTACTTCATTTAGTCCACGATCATTCATCAAGTGGTTTAGTCACTAAGTCGTGTCCAACTCTTTGTGGCCCATGAACTGTAGCCCACCAGGCTCCTTCATCCAAGGGATTTCCCAGACAAGAATACTGGAGTGGGTAGCCATTCCTTTCTCCAGGGGATCTTCCCCACCCAGGGATTGAACCTGGGTCTCCTGCGTTGCAGGCAGATTCTTTACCAACTAAGCCACCAGGGAAGCCTGTGTGCATCAGATAACCTGGTAAAAGTTCTACTCTGCAAGGCAGTGCCACAACACAGCTGGAGTAGCTCTGGAGCGGCGGTTATGGCCACCTTCTCCCAGTGTTTGGTTACAGAAACTCAAAAAGGCTTTCTCCAGATACGATCTGGGCTGTTTACTCTGTAGTCACAACTGGAAACAATGACAGAATGATCTGAAGCAGAGTTCAGTGGCAGGCAGAATGAGATGTGGTTTGGGGGAGGGGCTTAGTTCCATGTGATCATTCAAGGACCCATCTCCTTTCACCTTGTGGCTCCATTCTCTTCAGATCCTCATTTTTCTTTTCCACATGAGTGGAAGGGAGCCTGTGCTATAAAGGGACAGACCTGGGTGTGGCTCCAATCACCTCTGCTTACGTTAGCCATAAATGTCATAATGTCATCTAGCTGTTTGCTCAGGAATGAAAGCAGAACATGAATATCTGTGCTCACTGGCGTTCTGCACTATACAGCAGAAAGACTTTAGGCAGATCTAGGTTCAAATACCAGTTGTGATAAAATTAGACGTGCCTCGCCTCATGCTCTTGCCTGGAAAATCCCATGGACAGAGGAGCCTGGTGGGCTGCAATCCATGGGGTCTCGAAGAGTCTGACACGACTGAGCGACTTCACTTCCCCTTTTCACTTTCATGCATTGGAGAAGGAAATGACAACACACTCCAGTGTTCTTGCCTGGAGGATCCCAGGGACAGGGGAGCCTGGTGGGCTGCCGTCTATGGGGTCGCACAGAGTCGGACACGACTGCAGCAACTTAGCAGCAGCAGCAGCATCCTGTTGTCTAACTTTTCTGAGCTTCATTTTCTAATCTGTAAAATGATGAATACCCCACTCATGGCTTGTTGGAACATTTAAAGGAGGTGAAAAAAATTTCACAGAAAAGTGTTTTCCTTTATCTTCTTTTTTAATCTCTCTCTTTATATATATGGTCTTACTTGTTTTCAGAGGCGCCCAACGAGTCATGACACTTGAAGGCATAACTGAATGTGAGTTGCTGTAGACAGGATTCCTCCATGAAGTGATGGACAGGCCTCTTGACCTCTAAGTTCTTCAGCTGTGTAAGGACCTCTGAAATATTCATTACACCCATACTGCATTGAACCAGAGTCAGACAGGGCATTTCTACTGGAACCAAACATGGATATGTGTTCAGAAACCGTAACTTTCCTTTTCTTCTGGAACTAAGTCTTCTCAGCAGAATATCAACATCTGTAAAGCTTTCTGACTTGACTTTTCATTTCTCCTCTTTGCAGAATGGTGCTTGTCTTGGCCTTTTATCTCGATATTTAACTGAGAAGAATTTCAATTGTCTGCAGTCAATCCCACAGTGCCTTTCCAATTTCCCTTTGTTTTCTTTGGGATTTCAGGAAATCTCACGTGCCTACATAATTCAGTTATGGTTCCAGAAGAGCCTGGTGTCTCAAAGTCACAGATGACATTTTAAAATATTTCAACACCTGTGTATGAGAAGCAGGTTTAGGAATCAAGAAGCCAGAGCCGTGTGCTTGGCCCTGCTGTTAATTGGCTCTGTGACCTTCAGCGAGTAATTTGTGCCTCTCTCAGCTGAAGAGGGAGGGTGAGCTGGCTCAGTGTTTTATAAACCTCATTTCATGGAATGCTGGGGTTTCTTAGACATGTTTCCAGGAGCCTGGCAATGGCAAAAGGAAATCTTTGCCCTCATCAGCTCTGCTTTTCATTTTTTTGAAAATATTTAGAGTTTTATTCATGTCTCAACAAAAAGCTTTCACTACTTTTAAAATAAAAGATGGAGTTCTAATAATATTTCTTTGACAAAATGTTTTCACTATTTTTTAAAAATCATAAACGTGGCTAATCTTTAAGGGTCCTCTACTTTCTTTAACACTGTGATTTCACCGATGAAAAATTTTTAAAAATTTTGAAATGTATTGTAGAATGAAGAACTGTCTGAATCTTCATTATTAGAGAAAATGGAGTTAAGACGATTGTAGCAGAAAAAAGACACTGAAGCCGGTTCAAACAAAAACTGCACTCTCGTAAACTAAATTCTCCAGCTGTCAGTCAGTCAGTCTGGCCTTGCAGATTGCCGCTGCTAAGTCACTTCAGTCGTGTCCGACTCTGTGTGACCCCATAGATGACAGCCCACCAGTCTCCCCCGTCCCTGGTATTCTCCAGGCAAGAACACTGGAGTGGGTTGCCATTTCCTTCTCCAATGCATGAACGTGAAAAGTGAAAGTGAAGTCGCTCAGTCGTTTCCGACCCTCAGCGACCCCATGGACTGCAGCCCACCAGGCTCCTCCATCCATGGTATTTTCCAGGCAGGAGTACTGGAGTGGGGTGCCATTGCAGGTTACGAGTATTCAAAATTAAGGTAATGCTGCTTATTGCCAAGCGTGATGACTCTTACTTCTTGCTCCATATTCACACACACATGACTAACAGATTCATACAGGACAGCTCTCTTCTAAGACAGGTGTGGCTCCAGAACCTTCTTCCCAATAGGCTTCAGATGTCCACTCCCAATCAGAGCAAGTCAGCTGGTAGGCAGACAAAGCACAGATGATACACTGTCACAGTCCTGATTTTTTATCTGTAAAATGGGAATGGCTAGGGACTGAAAGTGTGTGTCCACCCAAAATCTGCATATTGAAGGCTTAACTCTCCGTGTGATTCTATCTGGAGTTAGGGCCTTTACTGAAGTAAAATGAAAAATGGAGTCGTAAGTGTAGGTCCTGATCCACTGGGATGAGTGTCTTCAGAAGGAGAGACACTAAAGTTCCTCTCTCTTTCGGAGTGTGTGTGTCTCTCCAGCTCTCGCCTTCTCCCTTGCCAGGTGAGGACAATCGGAGATGGGCAACAGCGAGCCAGCGAGAGGACCTTTGTCGGAAGAACACCGCCATGCTGCCCCGCCGACAGAGAACTCCTAGCTCCGTAGCTGCGAGAGCACGCATCTGTGCGTCGGCCACCCGGTCTGCAGGACTTCGCTCTGGCAGCCTGAGCTTGCTGAGGGGCTTCCCTGGTGGCTCAGCAATAAGGAGCCAGCCTGCCAATGCAGGAGATGTGGGAACAGTCTCTGATCTGGGAAGGTCCCCAGGAGGAGGAAATGGCAACCCACTCCAGTGTTCTTGGCTGCAGAATCCCATGGACAGAGGAGCCTGGTGGGATATAGTCCACGGGGTGCCAAAAAGACGAATATGACTCAGTGACAGAACAAAAGCAGAGCTCTCTAAGATCAGAATATCCACATCTTCCTCGGATGCTCCTTATGTTAGCATTCATTCAAGCAGCATCATAGAATGCCTATCATGTGTGAGACCCTGAATTCAAAGTGGGGGCCTTTTAAAGACTACTGGGTTATGAATCCCTTACCCAAGAAAATGACGGTCTTAATGGTGCTAAGGATCAGTGTATGAATGAAGCTGGAAAGTACATGCTAGTTTGTAGACACACACTTACCCACACAATTCTTAAAACAAAGACACCAGCTGGGTGCAGAGGTAGATGTAAACAAAGTTCACTGAAGCATTTGCATAATAGTAGAACTTGGAAAAGAACTCTCACTTATAAAATTAGGCTCTGAGCTCCGTAAACTCAGACTCCAGATCTCTACTTGTTACATAGTACCACTTACTCTCTACCACTCGCCACGGCAACCAGCATAGAAAAGGAATTTATAAATGTCTGTGGCATAAACACACAAATCAGTATTAAAGTGAAATACATGATATATAAAATATATAACATGACTCATGAATATGAGATGATAAAGGGAAAATATACACTAAATTGATAGCAAATTATCCAAACTATGCATGAATACATTTTTTGTTTATAATAAAATTAAAATTTCACTGATCACAAAAGAAATACACTCCAGGTAACCTACTATGGGAAATAGATGGAGAAACAGTGGAAACCTTGTCAGACTTTATTTTTTTAGGCTCCAAAATAACTGCAGATGGTGATTGCAGCCATGAAATTAAAAAACACTTACTCCTTGGAAGAAGTTATGACCAACCTAGATAGCATATTTAAAAGCAGAGACATTACTTTACCTACAAGGGTCTGTCTAGTCAAAGCTATGGTTTTTCCAGTAGTCATGTATGGATGTGAGAGTTGTACCATAAAAAAAGCTGAGTGCTGAAGAATTAATGCTTTTGAACTGTGGTGTTGGAGAAGACTCTTGAGAGTCCCTTGGACTGCAAGGACATCCAACCAGTCCATTCTGAAGACGATCGGCCCTGGGATTTCTTTGGAAGAAATGATGCTAAAGCTGAAGCTCCAGTACTTTGGTCACCTCATTCAAAGAGTTGACTCATTGGAAAAGACTTTGATGCTGGGAGGGATTGGGGGCATGAAGAGAAGGGGACAACCGAGGATGAGATGGCTGGATGGCATCACTGACTCGATGGACGTGAGTCTGGGTGAACTCCAGGAGTTGGTGATGGACTGGGAGGCCTGGCGTGCTGTGGTTCATGGGGATCGCAAAGAGTCGGACACGACTGAGTGACTGAACTGAACTGAACTGAACCTACTAAGGACTGAATCTGCAGGGGACTCAGTAGTAAAGAATACACCTGCCAATGCAGGACACCCGGGTTTGATCCCTGGGTGGGGAAGATCCCCTAGAGAAGGGAATGGCTACCCACTCCAGTAGTCTTGCCTGGATAATCCCACGGACAGAGGAGCCTTGACAGGCTATAGCTCATGATTTCAAAAAAAGTTGGACATGACTGAATGTCTAACAATTAAGCCACCCAGTTTATGGTATTTATTATGGAAGCCTTAGAAGGCTGTACAAAACCCATGTAGGATAGTTTTCAGTGCAGGAATTTAGAGGTGAATATACCCTTTGGATAGACAGAGGAGTGGGGCTCAGTGAAAGTGAGAAGTTTCTGGGTTAGAGGGAAGACATTGAGAACAGAGAGGACTTTGCAAACAGTTTAGATTGCTGTGCTTGGTACCAAAAGAGGTGACTTCCAGGAGCTTCCTCACAAGCTGGTACCAACTTTTCATCTGCTCTCTGTCCTCATGACACTCACCACTTCTATGTAATTCATCTTGAATGGAGAAATCCTTTATTATTCATCTCTTATACACAGCACTTTGTACCGTGTTTGCACATAGAAAATATCTCATTAATGCTTATTGAATAAATGATGTCTCCTTTTAGTCTGAACCAATCAGTGAAGTGGATGTTATCAATCTCAGTGATGAAAACTAGGAGAAATCTTAATGTCAACAAATTGCCCAGGTGGCGCTAGTGGTAAAGAACCCACCTGCCAGTGCAGGAGACACAAGAGATGTGGGTTTGAGGCCTTGAAAGATGCCCTGGAGGAGGAAAAAGAACCCACTCCAGTATTCTTGCCTGGAGAACCCCATGGACAGAGGAGTGTGGTGGGCTACAGTCCATAAGGTTGCAAAGAGTCAGACATGACTGAAGTGACTTAGCATATATGCATTGTAATATGATAGAATATTAAACAATGGTTTTCAAAATTTAATGACATGAGAGAGAGTTCATGATAAAATATCACCTGTGCATGTACACCAAAGTATTACCAGTGGTTATTTCTAAGTAGTGAAATTTTAACTTCTTTTTTTCTTTTAGATTTATTAATTTTTTATTAGAGTATGGTTACTTTGCAATATTGTATTAGTTTCTACTGTACAAAAAAATGAATCAGCTATACATGAACATATGGGCCCTCCTTTTTGGATTTCCTTCCTATTTAGGTCACCACAGGGCATTGAGTAGAGTTGCCCGTGGTGTACAGTTGATTCTCGTTAGTTATCTATTTTATACATGGGATTAATAGTATATATGTCAATACCAGTCTCTCAGTTCATCCCACCCCTCCTCTTTCCCCCCTTGGTGTCCATAGATTTTTTTTAAATTTAAAAATATGTTCCAACCTTTCTTTATATTAAGGTTATAGTCCATGGTGTCACAAAGAGTCTAATACTGAGTGACTGTGCTTAGTTGCTCAGTCATGTCCCAGTCTTTGAGACCCCATGGACTGTAGCCCACCAGGATCCTCTGTCCATGGGGATTCTCCAGGCAAGAAAACTTGAGTGATTGCCATGCCCTCCTCCAGGAAATCTTCCCAACCCAGGGATCAAACCCACGTCTCCCACATTGCAGGTGGAGTCTTTAGCAGCTGAGCTACCAAGGAAGCTTGACTAAGCGACTAACACTGTATTATTTTATGATGCAGGATGT
>SJYA01005574.1:0-24829 GCA_006410615.1 Neotragus moschatus | reverse complement strand
AAAAAAGGCTTCACAACTCTTGGCCCATATCCTTGCCAGGGGAATAAAAAGGCTCTGGGGGATGAAAATATTTTATAAAGGGAACTTGTTCGGAGGGAACTGAGCTGTGAGTTCTCTGGCGAAGGAGACGGTGCAGGAGCAGGATGCACTCTCCTTGTCCACCGAGCTTCACAAGGGGGCCTGGTGGACCCCTTGGAGCACCTGTGCCCTGCACGCATGGGGTACGGGGCACGGGGCACGTGACTGCCTGTGACCACAGCATGAGGGCTGCCCGGGCAGCACAGCATGGACACTGAATGCCGTGGAATATCAAGGGCTTGATGAGGAACTCTCTTCTGTTTTTTATATACACATTTAAACAAAAATTTTAAAATTGGAATATAAGGGTTTCTCTTTTTGCCTTTATACAAAGTTTTTTAATAGTAAAACATTTTGTTCAAAAAAAATACTTAGTGTGAAAAAATAACTATAAAATGCAATTTGTTATTGCTGTTTAGTTGTTAAGTCCTGTCCAACTCTTTGTGACCCCATGGGCTGTGACCTGCCAGGCTCCTCTGTCCACGGGATTTCCTAGGTAAGAATACGGGAGTGGGTTGCCCTTTCCTTCTCCAGGGTATCAGAGTATAGTTGCTTTATAAAGTGTTAATTTCTACTGTACAGCAAAGTATATGCGTAGACACATATCTCCTCTTTCTCTTTGGATATCCTTTCCATTTAAGTCACCATTTGCAGAGACGTGGATGCACCTAAAGATGGTCATGCAGAGCGAAGTAAGTCAGAAAGAGAAAAACATACATCATATATTAACATATATGTGTGTTATCTAGAAAAATGGCAGATGAAGCTATTTGCAAAGCGGAAATAGAGACACAGACGTACAGGACAAATATCAGAAGGGTACCCCTTAGCCTGGCCATCGGCCCCTGTGGAAGGGGGTCCTGCCTCCGAAGGGATGTCCTGGTG
The DNA here is from genome assembly GCA_006410615.1 of Neotragus moschatus. Classification (NCBI taxonomy): domain Eukaryota; kingdom Metazoa; phylum Chordata; class Mammalia; order Artiodactyla; family Bovidae; genus Neotragus; species Neotragus moschatus. The sequence goes on along the minus strand of SJYA01005574.1, from coordinate 23,866 downwards.
CCAGCATGTCTGGGGTGGAGCAGATGGCAGGAGCAGCCAGCCAAAGGAGCCCCTGTGCTCTCTCTGCCCCAGGGAAGGAGGGGCCTTGACGGAGTCCCCTCCTGTCACCCCAGGAGCACCAGCGGTGGTTTCTGACAGCCCCAGCCAGATCAGAGCTTCCTACATCCCCTCTTCTTCTCCACTCTTATCTGGCCCCAGCTGGGTCAGAAACATCTTTGAGCAGGAATGATCCTGGAAGAAAGAGGGCCTTGCCTTCCCCACAGTCATGGCAAGCCCACAGCAGAACCCAGCTGGAGAGGGAAATTTCCCTTTAAGTCAGGTGTGAAGTTTAGATTATGACCTGAGCCTGGACACTTGCCTGATTTCAGACTGTGCTTTCAACTTACAGTCATGATATGAAGCCATCTTATCCAAGTTTGGACCAGTCAAGTCATGAGAATAAGCCAGAGACAAGATGATTTGCACAGAATACAATTTAAAGGGGACCAGGGAAATGAAAGAGGAGCCCGGTAGGCTACAGTCTGTGGGATCCCAAAGAGTCCGACATGACTGAGTGACTAAGCACACACACTGGGAAACAAAGTTGCACTGTGATTCAATTCAGTTCAGTAGCTCAGTCGTGTCTGACTGTTTCGGATCCCATGGACTGCAGCACACCAGGCTTCTTGTCCATCTCCATCACCTGGAGTTTGCTCAAACTCATGTCCATCAAGTCAGTGATGCCATCCAACCATCTCATCCTCTGTTGTCNGATCCCATGGACTGCAGCACATCAGGCTTCTTGTCCATCTCCATCACCTGGAGTTTGCTCAAACTCATGTCCATCAAGTCAGTGATGCCATCCAACCATCTCATCCTCTGTTGTCCCCTTCTCCTCCTGTCCTCAGTCTTTCCCAGCATCATGGTCTTTTCCAATGAGTCAGTTCTTCCCATCAGGGGGCCAAAGTATTGGAGTTTCAACTTCAGCATCAGTTCTTCCAATGAATATTCAGAACTGACTTCCTTTAGGATGGACTGGTTTGGATCTCCTTGTAGTCCAAGGGACTCTCAAGAATCTTCTCCAACACCACAATTCAAAAGCATCAATTCTTTGGCGCTCAGCTTTCTTTATGGTCTAACTCTCACATCCATATACAACTACTGGAAACATCATAGTTTGACTAGACAGACCTTTGTCAGTAAAATAACGTCTCTGTTTTTAATATGCTGTTTCTGTTGGTCATAGCTTTTCAACCAAGGAGCAAGAGTCTTTTAATTTCATGGCTATAGTCACCATCTGCAGTGATTTTGGAGCCCAAGAAAATAAAGTCTCTCACTGTTTCCACTGTTTCCCTATCTATTTGCCATGAAGTGATGGGACTGGATGCCATGATCTTCGTTTTCTGAATGTTGAGTTTTAAGCCAGCTTTCTCACTCTCCTCTTTCACTTTCATCAAGAGGCTCTTTAATTACTCTCCTTTCCTGCCATAAAGGTGGTGTCATCTGCGTATCTGAGTTTATCGATGTTTCTCTTGGCAGTCTTGATTCCAGCTTCTATACTGTGATTCCATTCCACAGAATCAGATAGGCTGTCATTCAATGCATTGTTTGTATCAACCAGTGGGGTCTTTTTTTTTTTTTTTTTTTTAAGAATTGCTAGTTCAAAGCATTTGAGATCTAGTTAAAATCTATTCTTACATTTTTTCACAACAATAAGATTTCATTTATTCCCCATATCTTTGATTTTCAAAAAAATGAGTGATAAATTAAATACAGGGAATAGGACACTTTGGAATTGTTTGAACAATAAGGACCTTTTAAAACCAGCTATTGCTTATTGATACTAAAATGATATACTGACATTTTTTTTCCTAAGCTAAGCTTGGTCAAAAATCTGTTATGATCACACATCTTGCAAACTGATGCACTTGCTCTATTGATATATTATTGCTGTGATACGGCGTGCTTTTATGCATTGTGTGTCATGATGGGTAAATAGGATTCCACACACACACAGGCAAAAGAAATTTGTTGTCTTTTCAAAAAATGTAGTTGGAGTTGTTGATTTTGAATATGACTATCACCACGAGGGGGTTCCCTGGTGGCTCAGCTGGTGAAGAACCTGCCAGTGCAGGAGACCTAAGAGACGGGGGTGTGATTCCTGGCTTGGAAAGATCCCCTGGAGGAGGAAACGGCAGCCCACTCCGGTATTCTTGCCTGGGAACTCTCATGGACAGAGGAGCCTGGCGGGCTCTGATCCTTGGTTTCCCAAAGAGACGGCCATTGCTGAGAGCACACGCACACACAGGTCACCCTGGGAGTAACTCTTCATGAACACACAGTTTCTGAACTAACATGGCATCATATAATCAATGGTGTGACTGTCAGATAAAATGCTCTTCAGTAATAATATCTCCCAGGATTTCTAAGTTCTCTTACAAGGAATATTATTTTTGCTCATGTGAAGGAGAAAAGAATTTCAGCAAGGTTAGCCTTAATTCAGCAAATTTAAAGTGACTCGCCCAAGGTTATATACCAAGCTCTGAAAGAAGACACAGAGTCCCTACCTGGAAAGGACTTCCCTGGTGGTCCAGTGGCTAAGACTCTGCACTCTCAATGCAGGGAACCCGGGTTCAATCCCTACTCAGGGAACTAGATCTCACCCGTCACAGCTAAGACCTAGTGCAGCCAAATAAATGAAAAAAATAGCTTAAAAAAAGTTCCTACCTGGAAGCCTCAAACCACCAGACTAAGCAGAAGGTCTGGATAAAACATGGGAACAGCTCAGCTTCTATGGGAAATGGGGAGGCAGGCGGGTACCCCTTGGACGAGACTGTTATTTCTTGTATTTCAGCTTGTTTGAGTCTCTGTGGAGTTCTAAGAGCAGATACATCTGTGCTTACTTACCCTGTCTGTGAGTGAGCACGCAGGACCTATCCTGAGCTCTGCCAACAGAAGTAAAAAGGAGGGAGAAACTCTCTTGCTAGTAAAACACAGACTTACTTCATAAAGAGGAAGTTTTAAAATAAATGCAGAAGGATGGAAGTTGTGAGGAAAGTAGTTCTTGAAAGATAGTTGTAAAAACACCTCCAGCAGAGTTGTGTGTGTTGAAGCAGAAAAACGCTGGGGGCCAGTCCCAGTCCTGATGTGGTCTTCATTTACTCTAAGACCTAGTGACTTAAAGAAGGTTTATGGCCTTATCATTTCCTCCGGTTAGGAGTTCGCATGTATATTAGCTGAGGTCTTGTTTCCCAGGTCCTTCCCAAAGCTGTGATTAAATAGATGTGGCCTGTGCCTTTATATGAAATAAGCTGTGCATTCACTTATGAGTTCATCTGAGTTCTCATTCAAAAATTTTCAGAAAGCAACCTTTAAGTCAAGATACACCCTGGCTTAGGAGGACTTGCAAATTTATCCCTGTAATTTCTATTACCTTGCCTTACCAACTCCCTTTTGCTTTCCAACAAGGTAGGGGACTCGCCCAGTCTTTCAATTCGAGGCACAAGAATAACCTGAACAGAACTGACGTTGCTTTTTTTCCTCTCTGCTTCTTACTGCTGTGGCTTAAACCTTTCCTAGTTTAGCAGAGAGAATATTTTGGCTTTGAGTAACTGATGAACTGCAAATTACTTGCAGAAATCAAAGTTAAAAATGAAAAGTATTAGCAATAGGCAAGTTACTTAATTACACCAATAAGAACTTGGAAGCATCAAATTCACATTTAAAAGTCACATAAGCAGAAAATTTATTTCTCCAATGTGATTCTATTGTATTTGACATGTGTGTACGTGTGTGTTCTTACATATATTTAGGATGGTTTCTGCCCATGTCATCCAAGCATTTTTAGAAATTAAAATTGGATCAGAATATTATGTCCATGGCTGTGTGACCGATAAATTGTATACACAGCATGTTTTCCAGCTGTTTTCGAATTGCTTTAATTTATTTACCCCTCTTCACACAGAAAGTTCATATATTATAAATCACAAGGGTGTTTCAGGGCATGACAGACCCTCATTCCTGAACAGAATGGTCTCTCATGCATAACTTTCTTTGATCAACAACTCAAGCCAAATGAGTTTAGGGTGAAAAGAACATGGAACATATTTAAGCCGGGAAGAAAATAGCACACAGACTGCCGTTTAGTGTAAGAAATATCTATTGCTAGCTCGGTGTTTTGTTTTGACTCTTTATGAAAACAACAGACAGATTTCTCAACAGGATATAGCTAATAGATTTTAAATATTGAGAGATTCAATCATTCTTTTTGCAGCTAGTAAAAATAAACTTTCAAACTGATTTTTTTAAAGATAAATTTAAAGGCTCTGAACTGTTTTTTGATGTAGTTCTTGGAAAATTAAACTAGTATCCATCTGTAATTCTGAGTTAAAAGGTGAAGGTTTTTGGAAGGGACCACCTATGGTAGGATAAAAGAATTAGTTATCCACAGATATATTCTTGGCTGGAGATACTATAAAATTTACTTTTATAAAAATATTATGGATAATTTAATCCTCGGATGCTTAGAAGAAATTCTATACTTGTACACTGAGATAAAGAGAGTGATTGACTACTATAATGTTGAGTAGAACCTAATTCCAGAAACTAGATGCAGCTCTATAATAAATTTAAATGTTTCAGGTTGATCTGATTTTTTAATGCTTTTGAGAAGAGGTTTATTTTTATTTCATCCCCACATATATAATCCTTATGATTTATACAATATTAGGGGAGTCTTTTTTGCTAGTGAAATTAGTTGATGTAATGTTTACAAAATTCTCATTTTGTTTATACAAAACCTAAATGGCATCTTCTGTATGTTTAATACGAGTTTTGGCCAGAATTTTATTGAAATGTCTACAGTTTGATAATATATTGACATGATAAAACAGATATATTTAATTTGGGTGCATGTTCTTCATTTAAAGAAATCACCTAATTATGTAATTACATGGAGAGTTTTGAGTCACTGCAAACTCTTGCTGTTGCTAAGTCGCTTCAGTTGTGTCCTACTCTGTGCGACCCCACGGACGGCAGCCCACCAGGCTCCCCCGTCCCTGGAATTCTCCAGGCAAGAACACTGGAGAGGATTGCCATTTCCTTCTCCAATGCATGAAAGTGAAAAGTGAAAGTGAAGTCGCTCAGTCATGTCTGACTCTTAGTGACCCCATGGACTGCAGCCTACCAGGCTCCTCCGACCATGGGATTTTACAGGCAAGAGTGCTGGAGTGGGGTGCCATCGCCTTCTCCGTGCAAACTCTTAGACAAGTAATATAGTATATATGTTTAAGAAAGATGAAAGGGCTAATTACACATTCCTCAGAGAAGCATTATTTGATTTCCAGTAATATGTTCGAGCATTTTAGAGAAAATGATTTTTGTAAATTGATGACAATCTTAACTAAAATCATTATTAAATTTTATTTAATACTTGATGTGTTAAAAGTTTCAAATAAAGACTGCATCATTCCAGAAAAGTTAAAATTAATTCTCTTATAAATAGAAAACCACGATTTAATCCACTTGAAAGCGTTGTTGCTCTAATACATTACAATTCCCCAAATATTTTCAATTCTTCATTGTTATGAAACTCATTCTTCAGTTTTAGTCATGAATGCCGTTGAAGAACAAAACCTCTTTGGCTACAGTTTTCATGTTTTATTAAATATGTTTGTATTTAAGTGCATTTATACTTTTTGATCAACACACATCTGGATTATGACATAGTTAGTTTTTAAATATTTTATGTGTGTACACACGCAGAATTTTATTACCAGGGAGATTCGTTTATCTCACGGCGATTTCTGAATGTTCTTATGCATAAATTTTCACCAGACTACTGGCAGACAATATGTGGACAGTTGGGTTAGGGCTTAGTCGGCTTTCTTTGGCACAACTCCTCCTCTCTCTCCTGAGAACAATTCACTCACTCGTTGAACTCTCCCGGTTGAGCTGGGTCTTCGCCGCTGCGCGCGGTGAGCGGAGGCTCCAGGTCCTTGCGGCACGCGGGCTTCTCGCTGTGGTGGCTTCTGTTGCCGCAGAGCACCGGCTCTAGGGGCGCGGGCTTCAGCAGCCTCAGTGCTCGGGCTCAGTAGTTGCGGCCCTTGGGTCCCGGAGCATGGGCTCAGTACTTGTGGTGCACGGGCCTAGCTGCTCCACGGCGTGTGGAATCTTCCCTGGACCAGGGACCGAACCCATGTCCCCTGCACTGGCCGGTGGTGTCTTATCCACTGCACCACCAGGGGAGTCCTCGTCTCCTCCAGGGACGGCTTTTAGCTCTGTGTTCATCCTTGGATCCATCTGTCTCTCCTTTCGGTCGCCCACTCTGCGATATTTGCCCTGCACCTCCTAGGCACTGTGCCGTGCTGTTAGTACCCTGGCGCTCTGGGCAGACGCTACTGCTGTTACAGTTCTTTCTTCTAGACGTAGACGGAAGTAGTCGTCCAATAGCTATTTAGTCTGCGTTGGGGTAGCAGGGGCAGGGCTCTGACAGCATTTGGTGGGAGGAACTGACCAGCCTGGTGACAGAGTAGGGGTGAAGTCAGGAGAGTAGCCCAGAAGCCTGGCCCAGATGCTCAGACCTGAGAGGTGAGAGTCGCTGACCCCAGGAGGTGGATGATGGGCTTGTGGACGAGCATTCCTGGTTGAGGGAATGGTGAGTGCAAAGGGACAGAAGTGGGAAGGGGACTGGCCTTCCCTGTGCAGGAAACACGGGTGAGAGCGTGGCTGGGCGGGCCGAGGACACGGCTTGGAAGGCCTTCAAGGTTGGGGGTGTTTCCTGCAGAGGCTCTTTAGAAGGGTTAGCAGAGGGAGAGGAGAGGAAGGAAGTCTCGTTGGGTCAGTCTTCTGCTAAGAGCTTCCATCAAGGCGGAGACAACTATTCTGGAACTTTCTCCTCCTGTGGCAATGAATTTCTAACCCCTCCAGTCTAACTCTCTTCCTGCCCACTTCACTGTCTTGTGAGAATGTCTCTGTTAAACGGAAGAAAAGGCAAGGAAGATGGCTTTGGGCAGTTAGCTCTGCGAAATACATAGAACATATACAAAGACCTTTTTGGCGGCACTGAAATCACAGCCGGCTGGACAAACAGACCCCACTCCGTGCCCTTGTCCTGGCCTGCCTTGTAGGAGAGAAGATAGCGGCCATAGCTGTTAGCCCTGAAACGGGGGCTGGCAAGGTATGAAGCTCACTAGTCTAGTTAACCACATGAAGTGTGGTCAGTGGCCCTGGGAAAAGGGTTTGCAGAGTTAGCTTGGTATTTGAGATGGGTTTACTGTCGGAGAAGGGAAAGGGTACCCACTCCAGTATTCTGGCCTGGAGAATTCCATGGACTGTATAGTCCATGGAGTTGCAAAGAGCCAGACAGGACTGAGCGACTTTCACTTACTTCACTTACTTACTGCTAGGTAAATGACCTTAGCCTTCATATGTCCTTGAAAAAGATTTTTAAAAAATTAAAACAAACACATATGGTTTTATTGGTTTTAAATGGGCTTCCCTGGTGGCTCTGATGGTAAAGAATCTGCTTACAACGCAGGAGACCTGAATTCAGTTCCTGGGTTGGGAAGATCCCTGGAGAAGGAAATGTCAACCCACTGTAGTATTCTTGCCTGAAGAATCCCATGGACTGAGAAGCCTGGTGGGCTAAATCCATGGAGTTGCAAAAAGTCAAACACAGACTGAGCAACTAACACTTTCACTTCCATGTAAATTCTTTTCAGGAGAAAACCCGGGGGACTGGGACCCTTAGGACTGCTCACACATCTGCTCCTCACTTCATGGTCAGTGTCCTAAAGGGAGAAATGGCCCTGCTCTCCTCTCTGTCTCTGCTCCTGAGCCTAACACACACAGCATGCAGTAATGTCCGCTGGACTTGTGGACACCATCACCCCTAGTCTGGAGCAGATCTGGCTGAGGTGGGGAAGTTGAAAACACTCTTGGCTGGCCTTCAGTAAGACTTGGATCCCGAGCCCAGCTGCAGCACCCCCTACGTGCAAGTCCCCTTTCAAACTCTCCAAGACACAAGGTGGGGAATGTTGATGTCAACTCCCAGGGTTGGGATAACTATCAGAGACCATATGGATTAATACAAAGGGCCTGGGGCCTCAAAGAGGCTCAGTCAGTGGAAAATTTCCCAGGGCCATGAGGTGTCAGACAGAGAAATATCCTGTTTCTGTGTAATTATTAAAAACGCACCTCGGGTCCCTGCTCAGCCCCGATTCCCCTGCCCCCTTCTCCCTAGCCATGTCCCATGGAGGGCTACTTGGTTTAAATCAGCCATTATGGCTCCCTCTTGAAACGCTGGTTTGCAGCGGGATATATGCATACGTAAGTCGGCAGGAAGGTGCAGGCTTGGAGCGGCAAAGCGATGATTAAACCCTCGGAGATGACAGAACCCTGAGGGGCCCTTTCTGTCCGAGGCGTGATCCTCGTCACAGCCACCCCCCTGCCTGCCCTGGCTTTGGATCTCCAAGGGACCCCAGACTCATGTCAATTTTATGAACAGCTGAATCGAGAGTGACCTTTTACTGCAGCAAAAACATTAAAAGGAGATTACAGGACCAAACCTGCAGAGCAGCCACGCTCTGAAATCCCCCTTCTTGAAAATGGCAAAGCTGCTGGAATTTTGCCAGGAGAACCCCACCGAAGCAAGGGGAATGAATAAATAATCATTCGGGGCATCTTGTCTTCCTTTGTTTGAGCTCTTCAGGCCAAGACGGCAACCACTGATTAGAAAAGATTTTGTGTTTCTTTTTACTGTTCAAAACAACGCTGCTCTTTGCTATTCAGCCCTTTCCAGCCTCCTTCCTTTCACAGGGGCCCTGTCCTTGATCTTTTCCTGGCTCTGCTTTTCATCTTGCCATTTGCATCGTTGCCACTCATTCTCTTCCCTTCAAACCTTTCCCTTTGGGTCCAGAGTAGATTTTCATTCCTAGTAGCAAGGCATCCCCCAGTTTGCCTTAGTCATCATCGTCTTTGGTGTCTGTTGCCACAGACTTCCTTCCATTTTCTGCTTTTCTCCACCCGCCCTACACTTACCTCTCCTCATCCACCCCCATCCCCTTCCTCTTATTTTCCATCTGATGTTGTTTTGGAGAAGACCTCTTCAGTGTACACCCCTCCTTCTTTACGTCAGGTCCTGCTCAGGAAAGTGAAAGTGAAATCACTCAGTCATGTCTGACTCTTTGCCACCCCATGGACTGTAGCCCACCAGGCTCCTCCCACCATGGGATTTTCCAGGCAAGAGTACTGGAGTGGGGTGCCATTGCCTTCTCCACGAATCGCCCCCCTAATGCAGTAGGAAGCATTGATTCAGCTCCCAGGAGAGTCACATAAGTTTGCATATTAAGAGTGAAACTAGCCTCAGGTACACGGAGACCCCATAAATATCCAAATATGACATGATTCCGGGTGGCCCGACACGCCTGTGTGTGGCTCTGTGACTAGACATGTTCCTTGTGCCTGGGACTCAGGCGGTGTCTCATCTAAGTCCTTATGGTCTTTTCAACGTTTTAAAGTAAAAGAGTGTGCAATTTTCTTAAGCTCCTGTGACACAGGGCAGATAGAAGTTCTGTCCACTCATGCTGAGCCAGACCTTGGCCTCAGATGAGGCTTCCGAGTACCAAGGGTGCCCTGGGAGAAGCTAGTGTTTACTGCCTTGTTCCCAATTAACCTTGGGACTCTGTGACATTCCTCACGCCTGCCAAGCAGATTACGGCTTAGTGGTGGTGAGAAACTCTGCCAGCACCAATGTTTTGCATAACAGACTTGTGTTGGCTTAGCGGAGGGAGCCCCCTCTCCAGCAGACATATTTTAGCAGAGCATGTGTGCCTGAGTGCATGGACTTGGGTACACACACACACACACACACACACACACACACACGGCTTCTCCTCTGCACAATTTGCTCTCGATGATCAGAAAACTCTGTTCACTTAGGGGTAATTCGATCTGATGTTGAGGCTTGAGTGAGTGAATAAGAGGATCTTTTGCTTAGCTGAGCGTTTACAAATACCCACCGAGCTAGGCAGGCATTCACTGAGACCTCAGCATAAGAGCACTGGCCGGGACAGCGGAGCGCACTTTGAGCCTGGAATCCCAGGACGGCAGAGAGGCTGAGGGGTCGCCCTCGTTAACGCCTGCCTGATGCCCACAGCCCCTCTCCCTGCCAGGCCCCCACGAGGCCCCCACGAAGCCCCCACTGATGCTGTGGATGCTGCCAGCCGCTGGGAGCTCACGGCACTGCAGTGTGAACAGAATTTCAACCCACTAGCTGGTTCCAGTTCTTTTCATGGTAGCCGTTCTTATTCTGACCAGACTCTTTCAGGAAAGAGCAAAGAGGTCTCTAGAACACTTGACTGTTTCTCCTGCTCCTCCTTTATGTCCCTCAGGACACCGAGAGCATGGTGACGAGGGCAAGAAGAGAGTCAGTTCTCTGGTGCAGCCACTGAGGACCACAGCATGGAGAAGCTTCAAAAAGTTAAAATCGGAAGTAACGTACGATCATGCAATTCAGTTTTGGGTATTTCTCCAAAGGAAGCAAAGACACACAAAAACCCACCTGCATCCCTTGCTCCTTGGTGCATCGTTCACAGCAGCCAAGACACAGAGACAGCCCAGTGCTCGTTGACGGATGCGCGTGCGCAAATATACCAACAGAAGGCGGTTAAGCTGCAGAAAACAATGAAATCCTACCATTTTCAAGCACCTAATGAACGAAACAGTAGAGTAGGTGGGGCCAGAGAGCCCTTGGGAGTGACTAGACTGTCAGGATGACTTTCAGAGAAAGGACATTGCGGGAAATTGAACTTGACTCACTCAAAATGGCGCTCCAGTGCTGAAGAGTCTTTCATTCTAGACCACAAAACGAGCCATAGAGCAGGGAAGGAGCACTACCCAGGTGGAGAGAGAAGCAGGAAGATCACTGAGAAGCACAGCTGTCAAGCTGATGCTGGGTGACTGCGCTGGATACCTTCTGTTTTCCTGAAGGACCAGGAATAGATCCACAGCTTATCAGCGGGGAGAGGAGCCGCCTGGCAGTGCTTCCTGGCTGGGCTCTTCACGTCTGGGTCACCACTGGGGCATTAGGACGAGGATTCCCTTCCCATGGATATTCTTGAGTATCAACTCATTTAGGGGGAGGTACTTTTTTTTTTTTTTAAATCTTCCACTGTCATGAAAGTTTCAAAGGCTCAGAGAATGTTTGCTGAATGAAACTGGGTTGAGTGGGATCTGGCCAGCAAGTCTATTATAGAAGACAAATCAACACGTTCATCCTTGGCCTTTGAAATGTGGAAGGTTTAGGTGGAAAATCAGAAGAACACAGATTGTTCTACTGAACAGTGTTTTACTGAGAAGGACATTCAGGTGACCTTATTGTTTCAGTAACCCTTAGGAACCCTGGAAGAAGGTGGCAGGCATGTCCGGAGATGTTCTGGAGGAGGGGGCAGCTGTTCTCTGTGACAGCCCTCCCGCGATCTGAGAAAATGATTTCTACCCAGATGGGTCAGAGACAGCTGTTCTCTGCCTGATCCGGGCCCCTCTCCTCTCTGTTTCCTAAGCCTTCTTTCCCTTTCGGTCATGTTAAACTTCTGAGACTTACCCAGGACCAGCCATGCTTAGAAAAGTGGTAAAACTCATTGTATTTAATATCCTGTGATAAACCATAATGGAAAAGAATATATATACATATATATATGGAAAGAAGAAAAAATGTATGAATCACTTTGCTATACAGCAGAAATTAATACAACATTGTAAATCAACCATACTGCAATGAAATGAAATAAAAGTGGCAAAACTTACTCTACTCAATATCCTGTGATAAACCACAGTGGAAGAGAATAGGGAAAAATCACGTTGGGTTGGCCAAGAATTTCATTCCGTAGCATCTCTCTCTCTATATATATGTGTGTGTGTGTGAATATAGATGGATAGATACAGGTACACGTGAGTGCCTGCTGAGCCGCTTCAGTCCTATTCGACTCTGCAGCCCTATGAACTGTAGCCCATAGGGTCCTCTGTCCAGGAAGGAAAAGAAGGAGGAAAAAAAAAAAAAAAAGGCAAAACTCCCCTCTCCAAACACCAAACATCTGAGTCGTGAAAACCCCTTGCATTTATATCCCGGAAGTTTCTTACAGGCTCCTGTTTCAACGCTGGACTCTGGCACTGGAGTGATAGTAAGCGAGATGATTGGCTTCACACCTTCAGATCTTTATTTATAAGGGACTCTGGAAGCGCTGCGTCTGCCCGAGCAGGGTGGACACGCAGCGTCCTCCCGGCCCTTCGTTGCCACCCCCGGGCTGGCCCGCAGACGCCGAGCCGGGCTCTGTGAGTGCTGGGGACCAGACCCCGCTCCCAGACCCCCGGATCCGGCGGGGCCACCGGCTGGGGGGCCGCCACCGGGGGGCCGGGGTGTGTGCGGTGCCCGGAATGTCTCCCAGTCACCCCCATCTTATTAATGCTTCGGTGCAGCATAAAGCCTCATTCACTATTCATAATAATCCAGTCAGAGGGCACCCGGAGACCTGATAAATTCTCACCTCAGTGACAACGGCTGACAGGGCCCGGGGTTTTATAGCCCTCCTCCTGCCTCGCAAGGTGCGCTGGGCAAAGGTCCACCGCCATCCGCTGCTAATGACCCGGCTGATATACGAGCCGCTGCCGATTTCCTGACATCAAGGCCCGGCGGCCGAGGCCCCACCTGCAAGCCGGGGGCGGAGATGAGAATCTGTCAGGCGGGAAAAGGCAGAAACAGGCCAGGGCGCGGGCAGGAGCGGGTTAACTCAGAGCGAGGAGCAGGAGCCTACGGCCGGGAGGCAACCGCTGGCAGAGAAGCCTCCGGCCCAGACCCCACCGTGGAACTGGGGTAGATTTGGGACTGTGTCCACGGGGCTCGGAGGAGCGCGGTCCTCAGTTCTGTAGACTCTGTCCCTGCCGGCACCCGCAAGGGCTGAGTGACGGTCATTTTTAAGATCTGGTGAACTGGCTTATAAACATCAATAATAAGATTTTGAAGAAATGAATTGCAGTCTTCATAAAGGGCAGACACTTCGGAATACTGGGTTAGTTTTCAAAGTCATCTTTGCTGTCACAAGATATGAAGGAAAAGCTATCTGCTTTTGTCCAAACTGAGCCTACTTTTTTTTTTTTTTTAAAGTTTTTTTTTAGTGTTTAATGAAGGCAGAGTCTCAGTTTAGAAAGGTGAAAAATTCAGGAGATGGATAATGGTGAGAGTTGTACCATGTGAAGGTACCTAATGCCACTGAGCTGTATACTTAAATATGGTTAAAGTAGTATGTTTCATAGTATCTGATTTATCACAATAAAAAATTTTAAAATTTTAAGTTGAAGTATACTCGATTTACAGTATCATGTTAGTTTCAGGTATACAACACAGTGATTCAGCTCTCTATATACACATATATATAATTTTCCTTTTTCAAATTTTTTCCCTTATAAGTTATTACAAAACATTGACTAGAGTTCCCCAGGGGACCTACTTTCTTAAAAGCACATTTATCTTCCTCTTAACTGTTGCAAATCCAATCGTGTAGGTACAGTTGTTAGCGTTTTCCCTTGGCTCTTTATATCAAGAGTGCTGACCACTATGAAGATTTTCTTGATTCACAGTTTTTCTTTTCGTTTTCACATGATGTGCGTGTGTGTGTTTAGCTGTCTTGATTTCCAGCCTTATGGAGGTTTTTCTGGGCTTAGAAATTGGATGCAAGAAAGTGAGATAGTTCTAGGAAGAAACTATTCAATTCCAGCGGTCAGGATGCATCTATCATAGGATATTTCTAATAATAACAGGGGCGTCCCTTGTGGCTCAGTTAGTAAAGAATTGGCCTGCAGTGTAGATTACCTGCAACGGAGGAGACCCGGGTTTGACCCCTGGGTCAGGAAGATCCCCTGGAGGAGGAAATGGCAACCCACTTTAGTATTATTGTCTGGGAAACCCCATGGACAGAGGAGCCTGGTGGGCAACAGTCCATGGGGTCAAGAGTCGGACACAACTTAGCGACTAAAACAACCAATACTAATATATTTTATCTTAATATTTAATTAAATATGTATATTTAAAAGGAGCTGTTCATGGAGACAATTCATCTCCACTCATCAGATTTCCTTAAGATGGGAATTTTTCTAAAAACCCTTGACTTTTTGCCCTACCCTGTCATTCACTTCTCCCTGGAGAAGGCAGAGTGAATTGACTGTTAATTTTGGATGAGGAGACAGGCATGTGACCCTCAGTCCTGGTCTCTTCTCTCCCCCCAGGAGCCTGCCTTTCTCAGTAAGCTGCAGTCTGGTCACATCTTCCATGCAGAAGAGTTTGCAGGGGGCAAGTCAAGTACCTTATTTTTGGGGGGCTCCAAAATCACTGCAGATGGTGATTGCAGCCATGAAATTAAAAGACACTTACTCCTTGGAAGAACCTAGATAGCATATTCAAAAGCAGAGACATTACTTTACCGACTAAGGTCTGTCTAGTCAATGCTATGGTTTTTCCAGTGGTCATGTATGGATGTGAGAGTTGGACTGTGAAGAAAGCTGAGCGCTGAAGAATTGATGCTTTTGAACTGTGGTGTTGGAGAAGACTCTTGAGAGGCCCTTGGACTGCAAGGAGATCCAATCAGTCCGTTCTGAAGGAGATCAGCCCTGGGATTTCTTTGGAAGGAATGATGCTAAAGCTGAAGCTGCAGTACTTTGGCCACCTCATGTGAAGAGTTGACTCATTGGAAAAGACTCTGATGCTGGGAGGGATTGGGGGCAGGAGGAGAGGGGACGACAGGATGAGATGGCTGGATGGCATCACGGACTCGATGAACATGAGTCTGAGTGAACTCCGGGAGTTGGTGATGGACAGGGAGGCCTGGTGTGCTGCGATTCATGGGATCGCAAAGAGTCGGACACAACTGAGCGACTGAACTGAACTGAACTGAAGAGAGGTCTGGTCCTGGGTATAAGTAGGTTCTGCACTGGGAAGCCCTTGATGGCAGAACTAAGCAACATCTTCCAATGCAATTTTCCATCTATAATAAAGCTGATATTTTCATTTCTTTGTGATTACTTTTTGTTTACTGTTGGGCTTAAAATTCAAATGGTGAAAACAGTAGTGTTATTTATTGGCTGTTCTCAAAATCCCAGCAGCATCTGTGTTATGAGTGGCCATTTACAGGGAATAGGGCAGCGCCCCAGGGATACAGTTCTGTCCATTTAGCTGATGGGTTACCGCTGAAGATGTGTCTTTCTCATAACTAGAAGATATGTGCATTTGGATTTAAATGTTACTTAAATTGGGGTAACAAACTCACCAGGAAAGCAGCTGAAGGGCGAAAAGTTCTTAGCTGAAGACTAACGTCTCTCTGTAATCCTCCAGATAGCATTCTGCAGGCCATTGTTTTTTCTACTTGCTTATAATCCTCATGTATCAGACATGATTTCTGTTATATTCTTGATTCTACTTGAGGAGTAAAGGCTTATTTTTGATCATTTTTATACTGTGTCTTATTTGGACGTAAGAATCTATGTGAAAAATACTCCAGGACCACAAAAACCAATAAAATGGTTGAAAGCTCCAAACCCTGGCACCAAGCAATAGATTTTTCGCCCCTCCGTGGTTAGTATACTACTGAGCACATAGAAAACCTCTTACAAGTAAAAGTTGGTTTTCATATTCATAGGTCCGTATGCAAGGAAGGACCTGAAATCTATCTCCTCTCTCTGGTTAGGGTGATCTCAAAAAAAAAAAAAAAAAAAGCCACTATCACTCCCTTTGCTCTGCTCTGATAAGGAAGATGGGGAATCTATTTCCTCTCTCTTTGAGTCTGGAATGGCCTTGTGACTTTCTTTGGCCATCAGATGTGGTCAGTGGAAGTTTTGTGCCATCCAGCTCTGGGACTGGCCTTAAAGAAGCTTTGTTGGACATTATTACCTACAAAGGTGAGTTACTTTTCTATGTGTTCGAGTTTTAAGCCACCAACTAGGTTACACACTTGTCAAAGGTGAGGACTATTCCTCTCTGTGCATCCTCAAAGGCCAGTTAGGAGCTTGTGAATTGCCATGATGTCCCTGCCGGCGCAGTGGTTGAGAATCTGCCTTGCAATGCAGGGGACACGAGTTCCACCCCTGGTCAGGGAACTGAGAACCCACATGCGCCGAAACTGCTGAGCCTTGTGTGGTGGAGCCCAGGGGCTGCAGCTAGCGCCCCGTGCAGCTCGACAGAGACCCCACACGATGCAGCAAAGCTACAGCTAAGACTAGAGGCAGCCAAGTAAGTAAATAAGTGAATACTTCAAGAAGGGATGGTGAATTGCAAGCATTCAGTCAATCTGACTGTTAGTCATCAGTTACTGAAAGTACTTTATATATTTTTCATCTTAAAAGTGTATCATCAACTGCTTATCAAAATCATTGATAAGAAATTTGAGAATAAGCCTTCTAGCTCCTATCTTCTCCCAGTATCCCAATCAGCTGAGATATTAATGCATTCAGTTAAAAATATTTTTCAGCAGGTTCAAATCTCAGTCTTAATACTCACGAGTCCTTAACCATTTTCAAAGACTTTCATCTAAGACTTTTATTTCTGGTTGTTGTTTTATTTTCATAACAACAACAACAAAAAGACAAAACCTTGAGTGCTCTGGAGAGAAGAGATACTATTGAAAGCATAAAGGAGTATTCTTTGCTGTTAAAGTTTTTATTTGTTTTTAAACTTTTAAAATATACACCCATGGTGGATTCATGTTGAGGTATGGCAAAACCAATACAGTATGGTAAAATAAAATAAAAAAAATAAAAAATAAAATAAAGTTTATTTTTATCAAAGTCTAGTGACTTTGCAGTGTTGTGTTAGTTTCTGCTGTACAACAGAGTGAATCAGCTATATGTATACAATGTGTTCCCTCTTTTCTGAATTTCCTTCCACTTTATTCTACCACACTGGGCAGAGCTCCCCATGTTGCCCAGAAGGTTCTCTTCAGTTACCCATTTTATACATGGTGTGCATATAAGGGAGTCTTCTTGACAAGGTTATTTTACTGCTAAAAATAAGTCAGGTCACCAATCAGACACTTCAATGGGGAAATCACTGATTGCTTCTGATAGAGGCCCTGTAGGTAAATGTTTTGTACAGAATTCTGGAGGCTTCTGGCCCTTTCGTGGAGTAAGGAGACGACACATTGCTGGTGCTCACGTGTTTTAATTCCCTTCAGAGTTTTTATAGCCCCTCTGTCCCCTCAGGGCCTGAATAAACACATTAAACAGGATAACTCTCTTTCTCATTCCCCCCTCTCCCTCATTTATGAGGCTAATTAATTTATTTTAATCAGGAAAACTGCATTCTCTTTCAGTTGGGGCCCCAGGCCCTCTGGAAATTCTTTTTGTTTTTTTTTTTGAATTCTTGTTTTCAACTGTTCCCTTGAGATTTTCTGGCCTCACAGCAGCTTCTTCGACCTTTTTTTCTGAGTGTGGGGGAAACATGTCTTATGTGGGGCAATTCTATCCCTTCAGAATGTCGGTAGGAAAAAAAGAATTCTCCTGTTGTGGAAATAATGGCTAAAAACATTTGAGGAAAAGTTTTTACTGGGAATTTCCTAGAGAGAAGCACATGGTCTTTCTGCCTGGGGCATGTCCCTGTGCTGAGGGCATTGCTGCACTCTGGAAAGAAAACCAGAGCGAGCTGAAGCTAAAACTCCGAAGCAGCGTTGGTTGGACTTTGGCAGAACTCAGGCTTTAATAATCACGCAGGAGGATCCCAGCCAGACAGACTAACACACACTGGAGCGGCCAGTGGGTGGCTTTCTGGACATCCGCCCCAGACAGACGGTGCGTCGGAAGGCCCTCGCCCTGGAGAAAGGGCTGGAATGTGCCGGTCCTCACAGGTGCCTCTGGTTTGCTGTGCTTCCTCTTTTTATCTTGTTTATTATGACCCACCTCTCCCAGTTCATCCCTGATGGCGGAAGTTTGTCTTCTGTGGGTACTGCGTGGACCCAGATTTTGATTTCAAATCCCACAACACAGAGAGATAGAACGAATAGAAATATTTCTTTTTCAAAGTCCCCGGCCCTGCCTGCAGGTGCAGAGGGGGCTGGTTTCATTTTCCTTCATCAAATCAGCTGCAGTGTCTGAACATAAATCCACACCCAAGTTCCTTTCATGGCAGGTCCTAAGTACAGTTGTTCACACTTTTGTGTTCGGGGGTGGGGGTCACTTTCTCAGAAAAGTCTCATTTTCCCAGTCCTTGCCTTGGGCTAATAGTTAGTTACAAAGCTCAATCTCCAAGATGTCAAACCTAATGAAAAGAAAGAGCAATCATAAAAGAGAAAGATGGCCGCAGTTACCATGCTGGGTCCCTCTCGCTCAGGCTCTGCAGACCTGTCAGCCAGTTAGGAGGCCAGGCCGCCGCCTCTGCAGCTCTGGGTGCCTTCGGCTGCTTGCGTCACTGGGGTGCCATTCGTCAAAGAGCCCTCTGGCAGCTCAGTACCGCAGGGCCTGGCTGCTGCTGGCGAAGGGAACCGAACCGCGTTTCCCCCTTCCTCGTCTATTCACTGCAGCGTTTATGTCAATCAGGAGCGTTAAAGGCTATGAAGTTTTAATTTACAGAGCAGAGGGCCCTTTTCTCCATCTTTCCCTGGAATCCCAGGCTGGGATACTTGGATATAAGGGAAGTCGGATGTGATACGATGTGGAGAAAGGTTGTAGGAGCCTGCTGGAGTTTTAGGCAAATACACAGCTGTTCTAAGCCAGATTCTGCCATGGGGAGGAGGCTGATACCAGAGAAAGAACCCACTAGAGCAGATCTCTGGGATTTTTAAAGAGTCAGCCATAGCTGTCCAGACCAGAAGCAACGAGGGCAAGATTCTCGCCCTCCCTGCTTTTCTTCCCCCTCTCTCCTGACCCCCCCTTCCCCCTTCTCACCTTCCTTGCCTCCCTCCGTTCCTCCTGATATGTATTTCCTGAACATCTGCTATATACCCAGCAGAGTGCTATGCTCCTGGTTTACCATAGTGAGCAAAATAAGGACAGAGCCCTCACAAAACTTACATTTTAGTTCAGTTCAGTTCAGTCCAGCCACTCAGTCGTGTCCGACTTTTTGCGACCCCATGGACTGCAGCACGCCAGGCTTCCCTGTCCATCACCAACTCCCGGGGTTTACTCAAACTCATGTCCGTTGAGTCGGTGATGCCATCCAACTGTCTCATCCTCCGTCGTCCTCTTCTCCTCCCACCTTCAATCTTTCCCAGCATCAGGGTCTTTTCCAGTGATTCAGTTCTTTGCATCAGGTGGCCAAAGTATTGGAGTTTCAGCTTCAGCGTCAGTCCATCCAATGAATATTCAGGACTGATCTCCTTTAGGATGGACTAGTTGGATCTCCTTGCAGTCCAAGGGACTCACAAGAGCATTCTCCAACACCACAGTTCCAAAGCACTGATTCTTTGGTGCTCAGCCCCTTTATGTCCAGCTCTCACACTAGCTACTGGACCACCAGGGAAGCCCCAGCCTCACGGAATCTTGACTTGTTTCCTGCCTCACATTTTATCCCTAATCACAGTCTGTTTCGAAACAAATGGTATTAAAAAAAATTCCATCCCTGGAGGCCATGCTCTCTGAGACAATATGACTGGAAGATAATAATTATCTGGTGAGTGTAACCGAGCAGTAAAGAACAGACCTCAACGGCAGAGGTTAAACATAACTTTGAATGACAACACAATCGGGACTCGGAAGACCTTGATGTATTCAGCTAACCTCAGTTTTCTTTTATATTTCTGGCTAAATCGACACAATCCCAGAAGGCTGTTGGTGACTCAGGGAGTCTATTAGTCATTCTTTAAAATTCAGGTTCAGAGAGGAAAGACAGAAAAGCGTCCTCCTATGACCACCGTGGTGAAGCCTCTGTATGTGGCTTCCTTACCCAGATCTGCTCCAGCTGCTGGCGGTCAGTGTGCTGTCTCTAGAGGCCCAGTGTGGATGGGACAGGCCCAGGGCATCTGCCTCGCTCCCAGGAGTTGGTAAGCAGCCCTTTGCAAGGCTTTATTTATTCATTTAGCAAATTCTGAACACCTTGTGTATGCCAAGCTCATTTCCA
This sequence comes from Neotragus moschatus, assembly GCA_006410615.1. Lineage (NCBI taxonomy): Eukaryota > Metazoa > Chordata > Mammalia > Artiodactyla > Bovidae > Neotragus > Neotragus moschatus. Next base: position 3,798 of record SJYA01005574.1, on the reverse strand, counting down.
GAGCCTGAAAACAGAACAGTGAGCGAAGCAGACGGATGCCCTGCGCTCAGGCAGTTATCTTCTAGTTAGACAGCAAACACGATCAATAATAAAATCTATACACCATTAAATGTTGATTCTTGGGAATCAGTGCTTTGTGAGAGTTCTCCATTTCTGCATATCAAGGCTCTTTTAGCAGAAATTCCTGGCAGCCTGGCTTAACGAACGATGGGGTAGAAAACAGAACCTTGTAAAGCAGCTATAGTCCAATAAAAATTAATTAAAAGTGGTGGGTATTTGGAAATTCAATATACTGTGACCTCTAATTTTGTGTGCTTTAACTTTGCCACAATAAAAGTCTGAAAATAAACAGAAGATGGCGTCTATCTATGTATGTTTCTACTTACCTGTCTGTTTAACAATTATAAGTTAAAGAACAATAACATTCCTGAGGGGTTTAAACTGGTAAGAGTTAATAAAGCAGTGATACCCAAGGTTGGTGAGGATGTTGCAAAGTGAGCCTCTTCTCTTTGGCTGCAGGTATAAGCTTAAACCTAACTGTGACAAGCAAACATTTCTGGAAAGCAGTTGGGAAGTACAAGTCTTAAAAAAGCTCACGCTTTCCCGCTGTCTGACTGAATGCTAATACAAACTTTTACCCGTTTTTACTTTGTTAGCTCCGTTCAGTTCCACACAGGGATGGAACTTCACTGAATCAAGTTCCAGCCGTGTAAAATCTGCAATGTCTCAAATACACCAGGCTCAAGTGTACTTCTCTGCCTGCGTAGGGTTAATAAATTAGCCTGTGGTTTAGATAAGATGACAGAGTCATTTAATTTTAAAGACAAATCAGCTTAAACAGCTATTTCCTTTTTTAAAAAGTTAAAATGTTAACATCAAGTGCGTCTCTCCTGTTTATGCACTCAGAATTTAATACTATAGTGTGAGTCGTTCTTTTTTTTTCCTCTTGGAATAAATGCATTTGTTGCCAGGGGAATTTTATTTTTCATTTTGTTTATATCTTTTCAAACATTCTGTAAGGCACGATTACAAGCAGTGTCATGTTTTTAAAAGGAAAACCTGCTTATCTTAAGGGGGTATCATTTATTACATGTGCCCAGTATTCTGTACTTTTTATCTGGCATTCTGGCCCTCGGATTCGATTATTCCCTTACTAGAGCTTTCTTTTAGAAATGAGGCGGCGAGGAGAAAGCTACATTGCATTTATTTCCCAAATTGCAATAAGAAGCAACGATGCTGCTCGGCAGCATCGTTAGGAGAATCCTCACCGCCCTCAGCCTACAGTGGCATAAACAGGGAGCTTTGTTTATTCTGCGTTGTGATTTGAATTCTATGTTGTGGCCATGTTAAAGTCTCTTTATGACAGCTGGATTTTGAATATCTTTCTCCAGTCTCTGTTTGTTCTTCTTTCCCTTGCTTACCTTACACTTTTCTCTGTGGCATCAGGAGACAAGTTTTTCTGTTCGTTAAGTAACTTTAAAAAAAGCAAAGAGAAAAAGTTTTCTTTATGTTTCAGACAAGAGAATTTCATTCTGCCTTGGGTAAATGGAATCCCATCACCTTGTTTTGTGTTTGACATTTAAAGCTTTGAGTAGATTTCAAAAAAGGACTCCTTTTCCTAATTTTTGAGGGTGATAGAATTAGAAATAAGTATTTCTGGCACCCACGATATTCTTAAGAAACATTTTCCCTCTTAGGGGGCGGGTCAGAAAGTTCTCATGGGTTGAGTGCATCACCCTCATGCTTACGGTATTTTTGAAAAGGTTTCTGAAGAGACAGCACATAATTCATACATCTTCTCTAGAGAGAGATTTCTGTAGAGAGAAAATTGTTGCTTTTCCTTAAGGCCTAGAAACAGCATTAAACTTGGATTATGCTCTGGCTGAGGCCTGCACAATGGAAAGGAATCGTGAAGGCCCTCTTGGTGGTGGCGGCCCGCTAGCAAGGTCACTGCGTTTTGTTGAGACACAGCAAAGCCACGGGGTCCGCGTGCCCAATTCGCTGCCTCCTGCAGGCACTCTGAACTTCCCCGGAGTTTTTTGCATATATATTCACAAACATTTTTCCTTCAGCATCCTTTTTGGAGACTAAGCCTGAAGGAAGTAGGTTTCCGAGATCGACTGTGTGAATGTCTCGAGGGCCAGAAGGGAAGCAAACCCGCTCTGAAATCTCAGCCCCGAGACCGTGAATTGAAACTCACGAATCAGAGAGTCAGACTGGGAATCTCTTGTCTTTGGGCCTTCAGACTAATTTAGAAACCCAAGGACCTGGAGCAACACTGATCCAGGGTCTGTCTCCCAACTCCAAATTTCGAGAAGGAAAAAAGACTTAGTATCAACAAATGTGATCTCCAGTGCTTGCAAAGAAATTAAGCAGGTAAAGTTTTGACTTGGTGACTGCTCACCCCTGCACGAAGCCACCACCCATGGAGACCCCGCTCCCCGCTCCTGGCCTAGTACCCTCGACTTCCTGCCCTTCCCATCCCCTCACCCTCTGCCTGATTTTTTTTTTTTTTTTTTTGCAAACAGTACTTACCAGGCTTCTTGGAATTTTTCCAGGGTGCAGGTTAACCTAAAAATAAGTCAGTGAGAACAAATCCTGCTTGAGAAACCTTCTCTTTTTTTGGATAGAATTATCATACTTAAGAAAAGGAAAAACGCTTCTGATGCTCTGTTTCCATGTTTAGATATTTGGGTAGATAAATTGGAGAAATATAGACTAAATGATTATGGAGTCACTTAGATTCACTCTTTGTTGAACTCTGTATGAAAAAGATGGCTGATGAACAGATTTCTATTCCCTTGAGAGTTTTCCTAACAGTATTGGAACTCTGCAGGCATTTAGTCGTTCTTTTTACTAATGACTTGAATGAGGATAGAATTAGCACCTGCCAGATGTGGGCTCTGCTCTGAAGCTTGATATCTTGTTTTTGGTCTGCATATTTCATTTCATTTTATTTTTAAATTCATTTTTGTTGGGGTCTAGCTGCTCTACGGTGTTGGGTTAGTCTCTGCTGTTCAGCAGAATGAACCAGCCGTATGCATTCAGCCCTCTCCTCTGAATCTCCTTCCCGCGTGGGTCGCCTGTGCTGCAGAGTAGGTCCTCGTTCCGCATCTGTTTCAGGCAGAGCTTCAGTAGTGTGTGCACGGCAACCCCAGTCTCCCCTTCCTCCCGCCAGCACCCCCCGGCCCCCACTGGGATCCATACGCTTGTTCTCTGCGCCTGGGTCCCCATTTCTGCTTTGCCAATAAAGACCCTCTGTGCCACGTTTCCGGATCCCACCTGGACACACTAGTACTCGCTCCTCGCTTTTCTCTTCCTGTCGCCCTTCACTCTATTTGACTGTCTCCAGTTGATATCTTTTAACTCACTTAATCCTCATTTGGCCCTGAGGGTTGGATATTATTTTTAGAGCTTATTATTCTGGCAACCCACTCCAGTGTTCTTGCCTGGAGATCCCAGGGACTGGGGAGCCTGGTGGGCTGCCGTCTATGGGGTCGCACAGATGGACACGACTGAAGCGACTTAGCAGTAGCAGCAGCCTTCTATCCAGTTACAGATAAATTCTACCCATCTGTAGATGCTGTTAGCCACTTTGCCACTAACGAATGAGGCGTCCTGTGGAGCTAGGATTCTCCACCCTAAGAAAGAGGGATAACCAGGAGTAGGTGCTGCTGCTCCGTGGGCGGCGGGACTCAGCAGACTCGGTGGGGCTTTCCCCCCCGAGGGCTTAGACGCCAAAGAATCTGCCTGCAATGCAGGAGACCTGGATCGGGCCCCTGGAAGGTCCCCTGGAGA
>SJYA01005573.1:823-18632 GCA_006410615.1 Neotragus moschatus | reverse complement strand
TTTTTTTTTAGTTTGTTTTGCTTTACAATATTGTACTTATTTTGCCATACATTGACATAAATCAGCCATAAGTGTACCTGAGTTCCCAATCCGGACCCCCCCCTTCCCCCTCCCTCCCCACACCAGGACCACTAGCCATTTCTTTGTAAGCTGGACACAATAAAGTTCCTAGAAGAACTTTAAATGACCCCACCACCACTCTGTTTAAACAAGTTATCTTGTGGTTATTTGAATCTAGCAGAATAACTATTTATTGCCCTATAATTAATTAGGGCATGTGAGCCAATATGAATGAGCCAAATTCAGTCAACTGTCATTTAAATATTTGCTACATCAATTTAATTTCTAGCAGTATTAGTATCAGTACTCAACATAGATTAACCATTTATAAAATTCTTTCACACTTGTTATCTTACTTAGAGCTCTTAATAACTCGGTAGAGTAGGTACTTTCAGCCCTCCTGACATGCTATGAAAGTGGGCAATCAGTGAGGTTTAAGAAATTTTTCAGAGAAAATGTGTAGCTATCCAGTATCAGAGTTAAGATTCAGAGATCTGTTTCCATGCACACACCGAATCTGCCTAGTGTATGAAAACAAGGTTATTTCCCATCAAATTCATAAAAGCAAGAAGAGAAGTGAGAAACTCTCTGCTGCTGTAGGGCTAAGATAGTAGCCATGTCTTAATCATAGACTAACAAAATATTTGAAAAAAAACTTTTCGGATGACTTTAGTAAAAGATCTATACAAAATAAAATTGTTTGAGCCTCAAAAGATAACAGTAACATTTACCTATTTTCTAATCTTTACCTATGATATTTTTATAAAAACTTTTTATTTTATTACATAGCATTTTCCATATCTTGCTAGTTTTAATTAACTGCATATGGTGTACTCATTGCCACTGAATTAACTATCATTTTACAAAAATCATTTTAACAGCTACATATCATTTTACTGTATGAGTATGCTATACAATAATTTAACCATGGAATTACCTATTTCTAGTTTGATGATGGGTATCTAAGTTTTAAAAATCAATGATGATTCAAATTGCATTGACTATTTCTCAAATTACTGAAAGTCATAGAGCTGGTCGAGATTAAATTATTCATCAAAGTCTATTCTCCCCCTTCTTCCTGGAAACATAGCTGGGAACCAAATACATTCTCCAATTCCCTTGCTTCTAAGTGTGGAATGTAATCAGAAGAATATGTGCCACAGCCAGGCCTTAACATAAAACAATGCAAAATGCTTCCCTCCATTCATCTCTCCCCAAACACATCCCTTCCACACATGCCTCAACTGAAACCAAAAATTCCCAGCAACCCAGCTTTAATCAAAACAGATGATGACATACCCTAGAATAGCTCACTGACTTGAAAGGAACCCGATTCCCTGAATGACTGAGTGGAAGATCACTTCTCCACACCATTCAAGGACAACCGTGAGGAAAAGAAAAGGATGTACCATGATCCTCATATCTGAGGGTTCCATATCCTCAGATTCAACCAACCACAGGTTATGTATTATTGCTATAACCTACAGCTGATTGAATACATGAATGGGGATCCACAGACACTGAGGGCCAACTATGAGACTTGAGCATCCAGAGTATTTTGGTATACTGAAGTAGGACTGTATTTGTTCTTTATTCAGTTCAGTCACTCAGTCATGTCTGACTCTTTGCAACCGCATAAATCGCAGCACACCAGGCCTCCCTGTCCATCACCAACTCCCGGAGTTCGCTCAGACTCATGTGCATAGAGTCAATGATGCCATCCAGGCATCTCATCCTCTGTCGTCCCCTCCTTCTCCTGCCCTCAATCCCTCCCAGCATCAGAGTCTTTTCCAATGAGTCAACTCTTTGCTTGAAGTGGCCAAAGTACTGGAATTCTTTATTAGTAACTTTTTATTGGCTCTCTTTGTTACGGTAGCAATTACACATAATTCACCTTCTACTTGTTCAACGGTGGTTTCTCTATCGTAAATAGTAATCCCATTTGAACTTGGTCTGTAATTCATTGCATATTGGAACTTCCTAAAGTCTTTAGACCTATATGAAGCAACTCAATCATAACTTCCATTTCTGCATCTAGTGATAATAATATTGACTAAGCAACATTCCTCTCACCACAAATAAGGTTCTCAATGTTACCTGCTTCCTCTAGAGTTTATTGACATCTGACAAAACAAGGCAATACTGACCCTCAACTCAAGAAGCTCATTAGCCCTGTCACTGATATCAAGTTGCTATTCATATAATAATAGTAGATATGTACAAAGAAGCCCTGGAAATCAAGTTAAGGGCTTTCTTTTCACAAATACAGAAACTGATGTCCAGAGAGGTTAGAAGTCTGCCAATAGTACACATATGTAGATGCCACTGAAGTACCAGAATTAGAACTCAAATCCTGATCTAGTTGAGAATATGTTCCATTGTTCCAAAGTACACTGGTATAAAGAAAAATTCTTTTCCAAATGTCCTGACTTTTGAATACCCAGCCATATTTCTTTTTCCCCAATGTTAACACTTCTTTGAAGTCAAGCATATTGCAGTCCAGTGCACACAGTCCAACCAGTTATTCCATGCTGAGTGATAGCCATTCAATGATCAGTTATTACACAACCACTATGAATTCAGCACTAGTGAATCAGACAAAATTTTTAGGGAAACGAATATCTGGAAAGCAAGACATTATAATAAAAATCTTTTGAATGTGAAGAGCTATGCAGTATGGGAGGGGAATACAAAATGTTTATGGTTTTATGTAATCAAAATCCCTAACTCAGTCTTAAAGGTCATGGAAGGCTTCCTGGAAGGGGTGCCATGAACCTGATTCCTAACAATGTATAGATGATAGACAAAGAAGCGATACTGGAAGTACCACATATAATGGAACTCTAGACAAACCCCAATTTAACAGCTATGCCCATTTCTTTCTAATACTTTACCTTCTTACCCTCTCCATATTCTTTCTCATATTCCAATTTCTATTCTAAGTGGGGAGACAATAGTAGTCATAACCATGAGAGGGTAAACATAAAGCCCTTATAATACCACAGACTTCAATTTAAATTAAAATTTGGGGCAATAACTTCATTTTACTGCTGATTTACAATTCTTTACCATCACATTAATGTTCTCTACAAAACTGAAATATATAATGCTGAAAATATCCACGTTTTTCATCCATGAAGGACCATGATTTTAAAACTTTAAAACTTGTCTCTGTAGTTACTTAAAAGATTGATGAAGCTTGTAATATCTCTCAGGATGGAGAAGGTAAACGGACCTGCAACAGGGTCTCTGGGTCATGTAATCATCTGATTCTCCAATCTCTAGAGTTAAACAAGGAACTCTCCTGATTGATAGCATAGGTGCAAATTATTTCACATAACACTGACCTTTCAAAAAAACCTCTTTATTATCAATGTAGAGGTTTGTTGCATTTTATTAAATGTTTAAACAACTATGAAGATGATCTATGATCCATATTTAAATTTGTTAAAGCATTACCAATAAAGCTTTTCAAACAGTTTAATAATATAATCCCAAGGTTATATCATTAATGAATTTTTAGTATATATTTAAAATACTAATGATGTATAAAATACTAATGTATCAATATAATGAAGTCTTTTCAAGGATGTACAGATATATACTAAAAATTCGTTAATGATATAATCTTGGGATTATATCAATTTGAAACATTTCAACCGGACATAACAATTTTAAATAAAGACTGGAAGCATGAAATGGACCAAAATTAAATATTTTCTACCCATCACTGAATAAGAGGCAATTTATTAATGATGCATAGCAAAGTAACTCTTTTGAAAAGATATGGAGAAAATCTTTTAAATTATGTATTAATATTATGAAAACCTACTGAATGAAAAAAATTTAAGAGATCAAATAATATTAAGATAGTCCAACTTTTGTCCAAAACAAAAGTTTACCCAATGCAAAAGCTTCATTAAGAAATCCTTATACTAAAGACACAGATGTAATAACACCATCATAAAGATATAGGTCTCATAAATTAAACATTTGTTTCGTAGGAAGAAGTACACTCAAAGAGCAGGATATTTTAAAGATTTAAGAATTAAGCCACCATTTTACAAATAGCAAAAGATAACAATAACAACATCCTGAAAAAGCAAAAACATCCCACCCAGAGTGTAATATACCGGTTGATTACTAAATACCCTTTTCTAATACACCTTTTGGACAACAAGCCTTCAATATCACAGCAGACTTTTGGGAACTATACAATTTATTGTCAGGCTTAATGTGGCATTTCTCTCCTACTTTCCTGCTGTCAACATCATTCAAATGACTACAACCCTACCTGCTCCAGAGATCTCAAATGGTCAGGGTTCCTGTGGGTATTCTCACTCCTATCAACAGTTCAGTAAGTCCTGTGTTATTCTGATTACCCCATATCAATCCTCTCCTATGACCCCAGCTCTTACTCCAAATTCAACCTCACACCTGATTTGACTCTTTCATTGTTCTCAGAGTATATCCAGACGGCACTCAGCTGTGTAACTTGTCTGGAGCCATCCTATGCGTCTATCTGATCTTGCTTTGAAAATGCTGACACACTTTGGCCTACTAACACCAAGGTGAGCCAAGGCCCCTCCAGGCTCATGTTGAACATGTAGTATTAGCAGGAAAAAAACTTGTTGGGGTGGTTTCTCACCTTTAGTGTAACCACACTGTCACTTCTAATACAGTAATTAAAAGAAATGCAAAGAACAGAGTTAAACACACTTGTATACCTAACAAACTCTGTAATTAGTTAGACCTAAGGTATGTTGTTGGAAGAGGGTGTTTGCTATGACCAGTGCGTTCTCTTGGCAAAACTCTATTAGACTTTGCCCTGCTTCATTCTGTACTCCAAGGCCAAATTTGCCTGTTACTCCAGGAAGTTTTCTTGACTTCCTACTTTTGCATTCCAGAGTCCTATAATGAAAAGGATATCTTTTTTGAGTCTTAGCTCTAAAAGGTCTTATAGGTCTTCATAGAACCATTCAACTTTAGCTTCTTCAGTGTTACTGGTTGGGGCATATGCTTGGATTACCATGATATTGAATGGTTTGCCTTGGAAACGAACAGAGATCATTCTGTCATTTTTGAGACTGCAACCAAGTACTGCATTTCAGATTCTGTTGTTGACCATGATGGCTACTCCATTTCTTCTAAGGGATTCCTGCCCACAGTAGTAGATATAATGGTCATCTGAGTTAAATTCATCCATTCCAGTCCATTTTAGTTCGCTGATTCCTAGAATGTCGATGTTCACTCTTGCCATCTCCTGTTTGACNTGCATTTCAGATTCTGTTGTTGACCATGATGGCTACTCCATTTCTTCTAAGGGATTCCTCCACAGTAGTAGATATAATGGTCATCTGAGTTAAATTCATCCATTCCAGTCCATTTTAGTTCGCTGATTCCTAGAATGTCGATGTTCACTCTTGCCATCTCCTGTTTGACTATAGTTTTTCCAGTGGTCATGTACAGATGTGAGAGTTGGACTGTGAAGAAAGCTGGACTGTGAGCGTTGAAGAATTGATGCTTTTGAACTGTGGTGTTGGAGAAGACACGTGAGAGTCCCTTGGACTGCAAGGAGATCCAACCAGTCCATCCTAAAGATCAGTCCTGGGTGTTCATTTGAAGGACTGATGCTGAAGCTGAAACTCCAGTACTTTGGCCTCCTCATGCGAAGAGTTGACTCATTTGAAAAGACCCTGATGCTGGGAGGGATTGGGGGCAGAGGAGAAGGGGACGACAGAGGATGAGATGGCTGGATGGCATCACCGACTGGGTGGACATGAGTTTGAGTGAATTCCGGGAGTTGGTGATGGACAGGGAGGCTTGGTGTGCTGTGATTCATGGGGTCATAAAGAGGCGGACACTACTGAGAGACTGAACTAAACTGAAGGTACGCTGTAGTCCATCAGGATCACAAAGAGTCAGACAGGACTTAGCAACTGGACAACAACAAGGGAGTCCCTTTGCGATTAGGTGGCGGGGGTGGTGCGGGAAGCACTAGCCTCAGAAACACCGCCTGGTGTGGGAAGGCAAGCAGATTATCCAACAAGCAAATTACCCTACAAGCAAGAGAGCCTGATGACTGGAGCAGGCACACAGGAGCAAAATGCGCATGCACTTACCTTGATGACTCAGCATCCAAGCTCCTGAGATCAGTCTCTCGGTCTGGATCACGTAAGGACAGGCCAGGCGAAGACTTCTGTGGGACAAACTGGGCAGCCAAGGTCCTTTCCTGCTCCAAACTCGAGCTGCGAATTCCCCTGAAGCCAAACCTCAACGGAACTCAGTAGCCTCCTTCTCGGCCTGGGAAGGGTATGGGGGTTGGGGAGCGCGTGGAGCTCACTGATGAGACACACCTGGGAGATGCCATCTGGCTCAACGACCTTCACTCTGTACCAGGCATGCAGTCCAGTCCGTGGAACCACTGACCCAGGAAGATGGCTAGCTGGGTGAGGGCAGCCTAGCTCCAGGCAGAGCTGGAGGTCCTGGTGGCCGAGGTTAGGTGAGCAGAGTGCCCTTCACAGGCGCATGCTGTGTCGCTCTGCTTCCAGGCTCTTCAGGAAGGGTCGTAGGTCCTGACATGTAGGGGTAGACCACCACAAGTTGGGACTTCTGGGGACACATCAGCTGTCTGCATCCAACACATTCCAGGACAGAGGTGCTAATTCCCCTGAAGCCAGAATTCACAGGATTTCTGAAGCCTTTATAGGGATGCAGGAAGTAGGAGGCAGCTAGAAATCAAGATTGTCAGGCAGGCACCAGGTTCCCTTAGAACAACAGTGCCACAAGCGGTCTGATGGTGACCACCGCACACTGCAGGAAATGCTGTTCCAGAAACCCTGCTTAGTGGGTGCTGCCCAGTCATACCTAACCCGTGGACACACCCTGAAGACTGAGGCTGTTGTATGGATGCTGAAAATGCCATGCGTGGGCGAGGATGCAGCCTCAGCCCCAAGCTTTCCTGGGATACATCCTCGTGTTCTGGCCACATAGGAATTAACTGGCCACAGGTGGGGGCTTTTCAGAGCCACACTGGGCTCAGGGTGAATCGTGCTCCTAAACAGTTGCTATTTCCCCTGAAGCCAGGTCACCTGCGCTCATGCTAGCGCACAGTCCAGAGAATCCAATGATGAAAGACACCTGGGAGATCTACGGACACAGAGGGCTTGTGTATCTTCCCAGAAGAGGATATTATGTGGTTTGGGCTCAAACTAACCTTCCTTTTTCAGGAATAAAAAAAAAAAAAAAAAAAACAGACAAGAGGGAAGGAGGGAGAGTGACAGAGAGAGGAGAGAGAGAGAAGGAGGCAGGGAGAGTGGAAGGAAAACACCATCTACTGGCCATTTGTGTCTCTATTAAGCTAACCCAGAAACCCCTAGAGGGCCATAGCTACTAAAACAGGAATGGATCTGGCATGGTTAGTAATAGTCAAAAACCACAGTTGTGATTTGCTGTGTGTGTGTGTGTGTGTGTGTGTGCGTGTGTGTTTAAGGAAGGTGGTGAGTAATGACAGGCATGATTATTATCTTCATTTAATAATATCAGAACAGTATTAGTGAAGCTGAGCAATTTGCCCAATATCATACAGCAAGTAGGAAGACATGGGAATTTACCCCCAAGCCCCTTCTTATGTCCATTCTGATGCTCTTAGCCATCCACTGATTCAGTATTTATGGAAAAATCTGTTATATCCCTGACCCTTTTCTAGATGCTGTAGACACAGTAGTGAATAAGACATATTCCATGGAGGTGGTATTTTAAGATGGTGTAGGAGTAAAGCTAAAAGAAAATTATATATACATTTATAGAGAGATGATATATAGATAATTTATGTATAAATATGTATGTATACTTAAAACACACACCAAAATTTTTTTTTTCAGGAAATATAAAGGCTAAGCAGAGATTTAGTAGAAAGTGACTGGAAAACCACATCAGACAGGTTAGACAGGGAAGGTATCTCTGAGGAGTCTGGACTTTAAACTGAGACAGGAATGATAGAACCAGTCATCTGAACATCAGAGGTAGAACATCCCAGTGCAGAAATCCTAAGGCAGAAATGAAGTCAGCTTTGTCTGTGGGTGCTAAGTCACTTCAGTCATGTCCAACTCTTTGCGATCCTGTGGACTATAACCCAGATCTCTTAAGTCTCCTGCATTGGCAGGAAGGGTTCTTTACCACTAGCGCCACTTGGGAAATCCCAGATTCGCCTAAGCATCCAGAATAAGGACAGTATGACAGAGCAGGGAGGCAGAAGGAAGGGGGCAGGATAAGGATTCAGAATTTAATTCTAAATGTAATGGAAAGAAGCCACTGGTTGTTTTAAAAAGAAAAGTGACATTCCAGCTACTGTGTAGATAACAGATTGTATGTAGCACACAGAAGACAGTCTAGTTAGGCACGGATTAGGCTCATCCAGGGCATCCCTAATAGCTCAGTTGGTAAAGAATCCACCTGCAATGCAGGAGACCCTGGTTCAGTTCCTGAGTCGGGAAGACCTGCTGGAGAAGGGATAGGCTACCCATTCCAGTACTCTTGGGCTTCCCTTGTGGCTCAGCTGGTAAAGAATCTGCCTGCAATGCTGGAGACCTGGATTCGATTCCTGGGACGGGAAAATTCCCTGAAGTAAGGGCAAAACTACCCACTCCAGTATTCTGGCCTGGAGAATTCCATGGACTACATGGTCCACAAGGTTGCAAAGAATCGGACACGACTGAGTGACTTTCATTAGGCTCATCTAAGAGGGAAATGATGGTAGTTTGGACTAAGGTGCTAACGGTCAAAAGTTAAATCAAAAAGGTAAATTCTGGATGTGTAAATAGAGACACAGAGTTTATGGTCCTAGCTCCCTACTGAGTGAACATCCTAAAAATCACCAGGAAGACAACAGCACTGTCTTCTTCCATTAAATGGTTCTACTTTAGCAGACTCAGCAAAGAGCTAATATCGTATCAAATTTGGTTTGAGGAGGTATAGAGTCCTTGGGGAAATTACTCCTACACGTCAATACCAGTATACTATTTGCTGTGTTCATCAATGATGCTGTACTGTAATGGTAGAAATAAAATTAAAGTGAAATAAAACCTTAAAAACTCTAATTATGTTAATAAACATATTTTAATTTCTCCAAGCATTTTATTGCATGATTTTAAATGTAAGAGTAAGACTCAGAAACCAAACTATCCTTCTTTAAATTGCTTCCCTAACTGCATTTTGTAATATATGAGAGTTCTGTAAATCTCTTCAAATGATGCAAGGAAAGAACTAATGAAGAATACTGTCTCCTTATTCCTGTGTGTTTACAGAGGTCCCATTTTCCTTTATGGGCTTTTAATGAAGTTTAAGCAAAGTGATTCCCAACAAAGTGAGAAATTGTCAGTACAATTTTTAATTTAAACTAGGGCATTAAACGGTTTTACAACTCTCAGGAAAAACACATCCATAGGTAAAGTTCCTATCATCCTACTTGACAGGTATATCATAAGAAATTACTTTTATATAAATATGATTAGTGAGATCCTGTAAAGTCACAGTCTAAGTTGAAGATTTCAGCATTCTTCTTTCACTACCAAGACTAGTGAAGTGGTGAAAATGAAAGTCGCTCAGTTGTGTCTGACTCTTTGAAACCCCATGAACTGAATTCTCCAGGCCAGAATACTGGAGTGGGGTAGCCTTTCCATTCTCCAGGGGATCTTGCCAACCCAGGGACTGAACCCAAGTCTCCCACATTGCAGGAGAATTCTCTACCAGGTGAACTACAAGGGAAGCCCAAAAATACTGGAGCGGGTAGCCTATCCTTTCTCCAGTGGATCTTCATGACCAGGAATGGAACCAGGGTCTTCTGCATTGCAGGAGGATTCTTTATCAACTGAGTTATCAGGAAAACCCATGTGGTTATTTTCACCACATCCAAACTCCACGTAGAGTTTCCATCTTATCTTTAAAAGTACATTTACTAAAATGTGCTTAAATTTTTTCTACTTATTCTGCTTCCTTTGTTCTGCTTATAGTCATTTATCTTATAGAATTTCTGTGGTTCCATTCTCTACTTGCTTAACCTTGTGATCTGAGTGGGCAATTGACAAACATGTATTATTAATGTATAGTTTGCGCTTTATTTGTGTTTCTGTTTCTCTCTTTTTTTCTGAAACTTGTATTGTTCTTGATTTGAGAAATTTTGAGCTGGTAAAGACTTAAATGTTTATTTTTATATACCGGTTCCTCATCCACCTCTTCAGAGCAATTCCTCAGGGCTGAAAGGCTGTTTCCCAGGCTATAGTCCTCAGTAAGCTTCCTGAATAAAACTGAAACTCACAACTCTTACATTGTGTATTTCTCTTTCAGGTGACAGTTTGCACTAGATGAAAGATAGTTACTGAGCATTGAAATATGAGAGGTACTGTTAGTTTACAATTCACACCAGATTTGGAAATCTTAATTGTTTAGTTGCTAAGTTTTGTCCAACTCTTGCAACCCCATGGACTGTAGCCCATCAGGCTCCTCTGTTCATTACATTAAATAAAATACATACCTAAAGTTAATCATCTGTTTCTTTCTACTTTTTTAATATGGCTACTAGAAAATTTAAAATTACATATATGGCTTGCATTTATGGCTCTTTCACCTAGCATATTTTCAACTTGCTGACATTTCAGATAAAGCACATACCTTAGATCAAATCCCTATGCCATATGAGATTTCTTTATCAGTTGATTGAGACTTCTACTTCCAGTAATAGAAATTCATATCACATTATATTTTAATGGGTAGTTATTCACATAACTAGCTTATAACCCATCCAGTATCTAAATAATTTAAATTTTGCTTGGTATGTGTGTGTGTGCATATGTTGAGAACCAATAATTTGCTCCCCTCACTGAAGAATTTTAAGTAGCCCTATTATCTTCTGCTGTCTATAAATGTACATTCTATTCTGTAACCTCACCCATTTTACAGATCAGTAGTTCTCAATGATCCTTGCTATACCAGTGTACCATGAAGTTTTCATAACTGTGACACCAAAAATGTTGATCACTAAAAATTTGTTTTTGCACCAAACAGGCTGAAAACAGCTCTGTGTTAATATATATATATATATATATATATATACATACATTATACATACATATTTATATCTGTTATATGGAGCATCAAGCTGAGAAAGCAGAACTGAAAAACCATGTACACATTTTCATGCAGTGCTAAGAGATATAACGTAATATCAAGCAAGCACCAGGGAACCAGAACACACAAAAATGTTGCCTCACACATGCATGTGAAAGTAGAATGCAGCTAAGACATTAAATGGATCTATTCTAGTAAGACTATTCTAATAAGGAACTAGGAGAAATGGTGACCAAGAGAAAAGCCCAGTAACTATGGTTGTCAATTAGTCAATCATAGTATTAAAAATTCTAGGTTGGAAACTGTGCCACAAACTTAAAAACACTGAGAATAATTGCTTTAGATTAAAATGTCACAGAAGAGGACCAGACTAGACTTATTGGACCTAGCACTGGAGAATTTACAAGAAGACATTGAACTTAATTGCGATATACTCTGAATATAAATTCAGCCAATTTTGTGATGTCTATTTGTTATTATCTTTTCCATAACTGTATAATATGTAACAAACTGTATAGTGTCTATAGCATTCATCTCTTTGACCAGTATACAATACTGTTTTTTGGAAACTAGCTTTAGCATTACCTATTTTGCATAAGCCTATAATAAACTGTGGAAAATTTTCAAGGAGATGGAAATACCAGACCACCCAACCTGCCTTTTGAGAAACTTCTGTGCAGGTCAGGAAGCAACAGTTAGAACTGGACATGGAACAACAGTCTGGATCCAAATAGGAAAAGGAGTACGTCAAGGCTGTATATTGTCACCCTGCTTATTTAACTTATATGCATAGTATATCATGAGAAATGCTGGACTGGAAGAAGCACAAGCTGGAATCAAGATTGCTGAGGAAATCAATAACCTCAGACATGCAGATGACACCACCTTTATGGCAGAAAGTGAAGAACTAAAGAGCCTCTTGATGAAAGTGAAAGAGGAGAGTGAAAATTTGGCTTAAAGCTCAACATTCAGAAAACGAAGATCACGTGATCTGGTCCCATCACTTCATGGCAAATGGATGGGAAAACAATGGAAAGAGTGGCTGACTTTTTTTTTGGTCTCCAAGATCACTGCAGATGGTGTGTGCAGCCATGAAATTAAAAGATACTTACTCCTTGGAAGGAAAGTTATGACCAACCTAGACAGCATGTTCAAAAGTAGAGACATTACTTTTTCAATAAAGGACCGTTTAGTCAAGGCTATGGTTTTTCTAGTATTTATTTATGGATGTTGGACTATAAAGAAAGCTGAGCACAGAAGAATTTATGGCTTTGAACTGTGGTGTTGGAGAAGACTCTTGAGAGTCCCTTCGACTGCAAAGAGATCCAACCAGACCATCCTAAAGGAGATCAGTCCTGGATGTTCATTGGAAGGACCGATGTTGAAGCTGAAACTCCAATACTTTGGCCACCTTATGCGAAGAGCTGACTCATTTGAAAAGACCCTGATGCTGGGAAAGATTGAGGGCAGGAGGAGAAGGGGATGGCATCACCGAGTCAGTGGACATGGGTTTGGGTAGACTCCGGCAGTTGGTGATGGACAGAGAGGCCTGCCGTGCTGCAATTCATGGGGTCCCAAAGAGTCGGACACAACTGAGTGACTGAACTGAACTGAAATGAAGTTCATCTTTAATGGTTCCTTCTTTCTTTTATAACTGTTCCTAAGCTATTTAATGATCAGTTTCAATGTCTGGATCAATATTGAGCTTATGTACTTTAGTTTTGGGGATTCAAATTTTCCTCTTTTTTGAAATTTGGAATTTTGCCCATTTTTAGAGTTTTAAAAGATTTAAAAAACAGTTTGGTGTAGTATTTTTAAAAGATACCATCTCAAGTCAAACAAGCTCCAGCTTTGGCACTGTCCATAGCATTTTAAGCAAGTTACTTTACCATAAGACTTCAGTTTATTCATCAGTAAACTAAGAAAAATGAAACTACTTGCTGGGTATTTGCAGGACAAATAGAACATAAAATTGTGAACTGAGAGGCATTCAGTGGATCTAATTCTTAAAGAAAAGAAAACTGAAATGAACACTGTTTATGTAGATATATGCTATGTCATTTTTAACCTATGAATGATTTAGCACAGGTTGTCAAAACATGAGCAAATGCTAATAATTTAGCATAGTTAGCTTCGAGATTATAATTTTTTTTTAATTACTGGTAACAAACATATAAATGTTTCAAGAGAGATCACGTATAGCTTAGAGAGAGAAAAGATCTTTCTGTGTTCAATCACTAACAAGTTGGTAATGCTTGGGAAAATTTCTTCACATCTAGAGCTTTGTTCTTAATTTTTAAAATTAAAATAATCATATCTACCTTCAAGAATTATTTTAAGACTTATACAGAACATGCTATACAGCATATATCTGACACAATGTTTCCTGAAAAGAAAATAACAGTTGCTATTATTACCCTGGGATATGATTGTTATGGACTTGTTGATACAAATTTATTGGTTGTTCAGTCTCTATGTTGTGTCTGACTCTGTAACCCCATGCCAGGCTTCCCTGCCTTCACTATCTCCCTGAGTTTGCTCCAACTCATGTCCATTGAGTCAATGATGCCATTCAACCGTCTCATCCTCTGTCTCCCTCTTCTCCTCCTGCCCTCAATCTTTCCCAGCATCAGGGTCTTTTCCAGTGAGTCATCTCTTCGCATTGGGTGGCCAAAGTATTGGAGCTTCAGCATCAGTCCTTCAAATGAATGACTGCTTTGGTTATGGTAGACTGGTTTGATCTCCTTGCAGTACAGGGGACTCTCAAGAGTCTTCCCCAGAATCACAATTCAAAAGCATCAATTCTTTGGCACTCAGCCTTCTTTATGATCCAACTCTCATATCCATACATGACTACTGGAAAAACCAACTCTTTGACTAAACAGTCCTTTGTCTGCAAAGTAATGTCTCTGCTTTTTAATATGCTGTTTAGGTTGGTCATAACTTTTCTTCCATGGAGCAAGCGTCTTTTAATTTCATGGCTGCAGTCACCATCTATAGTGATTTAGGAGTCCAAGAAAATAAAGCCTGTCACTGTTTCTATTGTTTCCCTATTTGCCATAAAGTGATGGGACCAGATGCCATGATCTTCATTTTTTGAAGTTTGAGTTTTAAGCCAGCTTTCTCACTCTCTTCTTTCACCTTCATCAAGAGGCTTCTTAATACCTCTTCACTTTCTGACATTAGGGTGGTGTCACCTGCATATCTGAGGTTATTGATATTTCTTCCAGCAATCTTGAATCCAGCTTGAGCTTCATCCAGCCCAGCATTCACCTCATGTACTCTGCATAGAAGTTGAATAAGCAGGGTGACAATATACAACATTGACATACTCCTTTCCCAATTTGGAACCAGTCCGTTGTTTCATGTCTGGTTCTGTTGCTTCTTGACCTGCATACAGGCTTCTCACGTGGCAGATAATGTGGTCTGGTACTCACACCTCTTTAAGAATTTTCCACAGTTTGTTGTGATCCATACAGTCAAAGGCTTTAGTGTAGTCAGTGAAGCAGATATTTTTCTGTCTTCTAAAATCAACTTGTTGAACTTCATCTGGAAGTTCTTGGTTCACATACTGTTGGAGCCTAGCTTGGAGAATTTTGAGAATTACTTTGCTAGCATGTGAAATGAGTGCAATTGTGTGGTAGTTTGAACATTCTTTGGCATTGCCTTTCTTTGGAATTGGAATGAAAACTGACCTTTTCCCTGTCCTGTGGCAACTGCTGAGTTCTCCAAATTTGCTAGCCTATTGAGAGCAGCACTTTCACTGCATTTTCTTTTAGGATTTGAAATAGCTCAACTAGAATTCTATCACCTCCACTACCTCTGTTCATAGTGATGCTTCCTGAGGCCCACTTAACTTCACACTCTAGGTTATCTGGCTCAAAGTGAGTGATAACACCACCGTGGTTTTTCTGGGTCATTAAGACTTTTTATTTAAATTTACAAAGTACTTTTTCTTAACAATTCTAGTTTCATAGAGTTTTAATATTTCTTTACTACTTCTTTTTTCCTTTCCAGTTCAAGCATCATTTTTTCAGCTCATGAATAAGTTATTTATTTAAGCCACCACCTCTCATAAGCAAAGCGATGCAAGATCAGCACGATGGTCATCAAGTATAATAATCATCACTGGAAACAAGATGGTGAGCTTAAGGTCCTGTATACTTTTCTGGTCCATTTATGCAGAGTAATTGTCCAAACAAGTGCTGTGGTCCCCACTGGGTATTGGCCCAGGTTCTCTTTATTCAAATTCATAGCCAGTTGGAACTGGATTCACACAAGGGTTATGGAATAGAGTATGGTTACCATCTCCCCAGGGAAAGGGCTTGGAAGGGGTAGGCTATGAACTCAGGTCTCTCCTTTCCATGGTGCAACTTTAGAAAGACATTCACCATGCTCACTCCCACCCTGGGAAGCGCCATGAAGTAGGTGAGGGCCTTCCACAGGCAAGGTGAACCCTCTTCACCACTGACACCAGTAGACATAGGCTGACTCAGCTGCAGCCAGGAACAACTTAGCAGTCCAGAAACCTGGAATCCAGCTACCACTGCAGTTTTCAATATGGATCCTAAGCATCACCTTACACCCCTAGCCAGGTAAAATCTGACTCCTGCCCTTCCCACATTTCTCATAGCTAATTAGGCATCCCTCCCTATTCACTCAGCTTAAGTGATGTGTCTTGTCACAGTCTCTCCTCTCCTCTCCCACCACCATCATCTGTGTTCAAATACTCATTGCCTCTCACTTGGACTGTTGAAATAAAAATTTAACTCCTGTTGCTTTCCCACACAATGAATTCTACACACCAATGTCAAATTAATCTTCTACAGTTCAGAATAAGTTATTCTCCTGCTAAGAAACCTTCAAAGACTCCCCATTGCCTACAGAGTAAAATTCTTACCCTCACTTTCTTACCCTTCACGAAATGGCCTGAACTTTTTTTCCAATTTAATTTCCCACAGCTTCCTGCAGCTTACCTTCTGGGCAAGTGGGTAAAGAACTGCTTGAAGACATGATGGCTATTTCTGATTTTTTGACTTGTGTGAGTTATTTAAGTTAAGAAGAAAGTTCAGAAGGAATTGCTTGCATAATAAATAAATTCAATAAAAATATCAAATTTTCAAATTGCTTAGTTCAATTTCCTGATTCATAAATACTAAACATATCATTGGTGGGGACTTGGGCTATTTTGATACAGGTTACTCAAATTTTCTCTTAAATCTTGATTATATTTTCCTGCCTTATTAAGTAGTAGATAAGAGCATTTCTTTTTTGCTTCTCTAGTGTATGACAGGATCACAGGGATTATACTTTGAATCACAGAGTTAAAAGGAATATTAAGACAGTTTCACCTCTGAGAAAGAGGCAAGGCAATGAGTATTAGAAGCCAACTAATTAGACAGCATATTGAAAAGCAGAGACATTAATTTGCCAACAAAAGTCTGTCTAGTCAAGGCTATGGTTTTTCCAGTAATCATGTATGGATGTGAAAACTGGACTGTGAAGAAAGGTGAGCGCCAAATAATTGATGCTTTTGAACTGTGGTGTGGGAGAAGACTCTGAGAGTCCCTTTGACTGCAAGGAGATCCAGCCAGTCCATTCTGAAGGAGATAAGCTCTGGGTGTTCTTTGGAAGGAATGATGCTAAAGCTGAACCTCCAGTACTTTGGCCACCTCATGTGAAGAGTTGACTCATTGGAAGAAGACTCTAATGCTGGGACAGATTAGGGGCAGGAGGAGAAAGGGACGACAGAGGATGAGATGGCTAGATGGCATCACCAACTCAATGAACATGAGTCTGAGTGAACTCTGGGAGTTGGTGATGAACAGGGAGGCCTGGTGTGCTGCAATTCATGGGGTCGCAAAGAGTGGGACACGAATGAGCAACTAAACTGAACTGACTGAAGAGAAATTGAGGACAGTGAGCAGTGAACATATGCAACTAAAAAGAATCTGTGTGCGCTGTGCTTAGTTGCTCATTTGTTTCCAACTCTTTGTGACCTCATGGACTGTTGCCCATCAGTCTCCTCTGTCCATGGAATTCTCCATCCAAGAATCCAGGGGATCTTCCCAACCCGGGGACTGAACCCAAGTTTCCTGCATTGCAGGTGGATTCTTTACCACCTGAGCTAGCAGGGACACCTGAAAAGAATCTTGGGGAAAATGAATTCAGCTAAGGCTCGGTGTAATTTTGCCCTAAATTTTTCTTCTTAATTATACCCTAATGTCAGTCATTCAGTCACAGTCTGACTCTTTGCAAACCTATAGACTGTAGCCTACCAGGCTCCTCTGTCCATGGAATTCTCCAGGCAAGAAAACTGGAGTGGATAGCCAGTCCCTTCTCCAGGGGATCTTCCTGACCCAGGGATTGAATGTGGATCTCCCACATTGTAGGCAGATTCTTTATCATCTGAGTCACTTAGGAAACCCCACTCCTTGCCCTAGCACTTAATTTATTAAATAGGATCTACATATTCTTTCAAATATATATCCTCTATCATTTACGTGTTTGTAACTTGTTTCTTCATTTCATATTGCCTTTCAATAAAATGATCACTCTCCTCAAAAAAAAAAAAAAAAAAAAAAAAAAAAAAAACCTTGCTTTTCTTTTACAAACCAAAAAACTG
>SJYA01005572.1:12140-24848 GCA_006410615.1 Neotragus moschatus | reverse complement strand
CTCCACTCCAGTGTCCTTGCCTGGAGAATCCCATGGACAGAGAAGCCTGGCGGGCTACAGTCCACGGGGTCGCAAAGAGTCACACAACTGAAGCGACTTAGCAAGCACGCACCCTCAACATCATAAAGTCCATATATGACAGGTCCACAGCTTACACCACACTCTGGTGAAAAGCTGAAAGGTTTCCTTCTAAACTAAAGGACAAGACAAGAACGCCCACTCTCCTTTCTTTTATTTAACAGCACTGGAAGTCCCAGCTGTGGCAATCAGACAAGAAAAGGAAAAAAGTCATCCAAATTAAAGGAGGAGTGTAACTGCCACCATTTCTAGGTAGCATGTACTATACATAGATCTGTTCCCCCCAAAAGCTGTTAAAACTAATGGGTAAGTAAAGTAGCAAGATACAAAATTAACATACAGAAATCTATAGCATTTCTATACACGAGCAACACACTATCAGAAAGAGAAATAGGGGAGACAACCCCATTTATACCTGCAACAAAGAGAGCAAAATACTTGGGGATAAATTTAACCAAGGAGGTAAAAGACTTGTGTTCTGAAAACTGCAAGACATTGAGGAAAGAAAGATGACATGAGCAAGGAAAATCATATTGCGCTCAAGGACTGATGGGGGCTTCCCTGGCAGCTCAGTGGCAAGGAAGCCACCTACCCGTGCAGGAGATGCAGGCTTGACCCCTGGGTCGGGAGGACCCCCTGGAGAGGGAAATGGCAACCCACTCCAGTGCTCTTGCCTGAAGACCTCTGACAGAGGAGCCTGGTGGGCTACCGTCCACGGGGTTGCGAAACAGTCAGACGCGACTTAGCAACTAAACACCACCAACAACATGGACTGGAAGAGTCAATGTCATTAAAATGGTCGCAGCACATAGAGCAACCTGCAGAGTCAGTCAATCCCTATCAGAATATCACTGACATTTCCCACAAAACTAGAATGAAAACATCCTAAAATTTTTTTGGAACCACAAAAAGTCTCAAATAACCAAAGCAATTTTGAGAAAGAGGAACAAAGCTGAAGATAATCACGCTCCCAGACCTGAAATTATGCTACAGACCAAGAAATCAAAGAGCGTGGTGCTGGCCTGAAGCAGACACAGGCTCAGTGGAACAGAATGGAGAGCCAAGGTCAGCCCACACCTACATGGTCAATTCATCTATGACAAAGGAGGAAGGCTCACTCAACAGGGAAAAGGTCTGAAAAACCGGTATTGGGCAATGTGGACAGCTACAAGCGAAAGAATGAAATTGGATCACTTAAACAACGGACTAAAGGTTTACGTGTAGGACCTGAAACTCTGGAAGGAAACAGGCGCGAGCTTCTTTGACACTGGTCTTAGCAATGTCTTTTTGGATGTGTCTCCTCAGGCAAAGGAAACAAAAGTGAAAGGAAAGGAATGGGACGGCACTGTGCTAAGGAGCTCTCAGGTGGGGAGGAGACCACCAGCAAAACCGAGAGACCACCACTGAACGGGAGACGGCGTCTGTAAATTATACATCCAAGAAAGGGTCGATACAGAAATATAGAACAGATTCATATAACTCAGTGTCAACCCCCAAACATCCCAATCAAAAAATGGGCAGAAGACGCAAAATAGTTTTCCAAAGAAGACACGCAGAAGGCCAGCAGGCACTGAAGAGATGCTCAGGTAACTATCACTGGGGAGATGAACTACCAGCTCACCCCTGTAAGAATGCCCATCATAAAGGAAGACAATAGGGCCAGGTGTTGGCGAGGCTGTGGAAAGAGGGGGCCCTCAGGAGCTGCTGGCGGAAATTAAATGTAAATATGGCCACTAAAGAAACCAGTGTGGAAGCTCCTCAAAAAACGTAGGATAGAAACACACGTGTGTGCTCAGCTGTGCATGGTGCAACAATTCTGAGTATTCATCTGAAGAAGATGAAAACGCCGACACGGAAAGACACATGCACCCCGTAGTCACTGCGGCGCTGCTTGCTGCAGCCGAGACGCGGGAGCGGCCTCCGCGGCCACCGGCGCATGAACGGATGGGGGAGGCACAGCTCGCCGCAGCGGCAGAGCCTCACTCAGCCAGAAAAGCGATGAGCCTAGCACTTGCAGCAGCGTGCGTGAACCTGGAGAGTATCCGCTACGCGAAAAAAGTCAGGCAGGAAAACACGCTCCGTTGAGTTCACTTACAGGTAGAATCTAAAAGACAAAACAAAAAAATCGGAACAAAACAGAAACACACCGGTGGCTGCCAGAGGGGAGAGGATTTGGGTTTGGGTGGGGAATAAAGTAGGTGAGAGGGGTTGAGAGGTAAACACTTCTGGCTACATGGAAAAAAAACACACCAAACTTCTGGCCACAAAATAAATAAGTCGCAGGGATATATCATTACACTTACGGACATATAGCCAATAATGCTGAACGACTTTCTTTGGTGCTGGATGGTTTATTGTGGTGATCATTTTGCAAGATCTAAAAATACTGAATCACTAGGTTGAACATCTTAATTTAATATTGTTTGTTAATTATAACTCATTTAAAGAGAAAGAATAGATGCAGGGAGCACCGTTACACCACTTTGGTTGGTCGCGGTCAGGGAGAAGCCTTCAGCATGTAACTCCCCTCCTCCTATACACCGCCCACAGGTGGGTGAGAGCAAGCTGACTCTTCGTCAGTGTGAAACTTGTATATTTAATTCTGCTTCACATACAGGCGCTACCTGATGCATATAACCACGCTGGGGAGCTTCCCATTAATTGTGTCTGTACGTGTGCTTGTCTCACTCAGGAGTCGAGATTATGGAGCGTGTGGTTTTGCAGCCACAGTGTTGGTGCCTGGTGCTTGGTGTGTGCAGAGCGTAGTGCTCTGGGGTTTGGACTATTGTGGTGGATCCACCCACCATAAACTACCCACGCAGCAGCGAAGATGTCAAAAGCGAGAAGAACTGCTAAAGGTGGTGTTCCTCAAGGCTTCCTTGCCTCTGCTCAGGGATCTTCGCTAAACTCTGGGGTAACCCCTTGTGCTGTCATGGAGGTGGCACTCCCAGGACCTT
Organism: Neotragus moschatus; assembly: GCA_006410615.1. NCBI lineage: Eukaryota > Metazoa > Chordata > Mammalia > Artiodactyla > Bovidae > Neotragus > Neotragus moschatus. The sequence continues at coordinate 21,813 of SJYA01005572.1, read as the reverse complement.
CACACAGAGGCCACTGACCCTCAGGATCCCAGGGAACTCTCTCTTCTGTTACTAGAGAGAGGGGAAGACTGGAGGAGGAGACTATTTTTTATGCAGTCATGTCCGACCCTGTGCGACCCCAGAGACGGCAGCCCACCAGGCTCCTCCATCCACAGGATTTTCCAGGCAAGAGTACTGGAGTGGGTCGCCAGTGCCTTCTCCAATACTTCAGTTAAAAAAATGGCAAAAAATTTCAGGACCTCCCTGGCAATCCAGTGGTTAGGAATCTATGCTTCCACTGCAGGGGGCATGGGTTTGATCCCTGGTTGGAGAACTAAGATCCCTGTGTGCCATGCAGCACAGCCAAAAAAAAAAAAAAAAAAAAGGAGTTTCATCGAGTAAGCCCTGGTAAGCTAAACAGGCACTGCCGTTTGTTGCTCCACAGCCACACCAGCAGGTCAGAGGCCACTGTGTTCACACTCAGAAGGTATCTGCATGCAACCACGTCAATATCTGATCTTCCGTGTGTTAGCACTACGAATTTTGGAAACTTATTTTAGATACTCTTCAGTCATTATATATCTCAAAATTCTAATGTTAAGGCAAACCAAATTTCACAACCAACAAGAGATGAGTCTGTGCTAAAATCAGGTTTATAGGGTTTACCATGAGAAGCTGTGAAGCAAATTTCTCATAAGCTCCATAGACAGAAATAGCAGGATTAATCTATGTCATTATTGGTATCACCAGGAGATATAAATAAGGGCAAACATATAAAATACACTGAGTGCATAAAATGAGTAACTAGCACAAGGTCAGAAAGTACTAGCTTTGCCTTTTCACAAACTCAGGACATATTTATACATTTTAATTAGCTGGATGAGCTGCCACTCTGAAGCTACACAATTTATCAGAGTTCCAGATTCACAGCTCACTGTGACGTGCATACCTTTTGATGTCTCTTAAAACGCTTTCTTTGTTTTTATTTCAAAACACGTTGATGATCAGTCCACTCTTTATCCGAATATTCTGGTAATGCTGCCACCAGATAGTTATAAGCACTTAGGAGAGAGGGTGCATCCAGAAGGCAAGATCAGAAAGACACAAACCAATCGAAGAGAGAGTTCAGTCGTATCAGACACAGTGGGGCGTCTGGGGATGAAGGCAGAGGATAAAGACAGGCGAGGAGGGGAGAGCAGCAATAAAGGGCTGAGCGGCGTGGCGGAGGGGCCACAGGAGCTTTAAGAGCAAGGACAGAGTGCAGTTATCCTACCCTGTTTGCATTCCCATGATGCAAACGCTCCCCTGTCCAGAATCCCCAGACCAAACTTTCACAAAGGATTCAACCCACCAGAAACTCTGTGTGTGTGGGTGCGGAAGTTAAGGAGAGGGGCTGGGCCCACCTTGGTCTCACACCAGAGCAGTTGCAGCCGTGATCATAGGCAATCCTCAGAACAGAAGCCCCGCATGCCGCCAAGGTCACAGTATCCTTAGAAAAAGCTTCTACATATACGCACCAGCGGGAAAGAGACAGAGGGAGGGGATAACCGTATACACACAGCAGAAACTGATGCGACGTTGTAAAGCAACTATACCCCAATTTAAAAAATAGCACAAGGCTATTTTTAGTCTATTAGACTATTTTTAGGCTATTTTTAATCTCCCCAGGATTATAAAATTATTGGTAAGTATGGTCCAAATTTACCTAGCCTTTAAAAGGCATAGCAACCCAGGATCTTGGTGGTTTTGCCACTAAGTCCCGTGGGACTCTGCGACTCTGTGAACTGTAGCCCACCAGGCTGCTCTCCGTGGGATTCCCCAGGCAGGGACACTGGAGGGCTGCCATGCCCTCCTCCAGGGGATCTTCCCAGCCCAGGGATGGAACCCATGTCTCCTGCATTGCAGGTGGATTCTTTACCAACTGAGCTACCAGAATCTTTGTGTAAATGTTGAGTGATACAAGATGAGGAACTATAAAAAATAAAGATTTCAGAGCTCCCGTTCCCATTTGCCCTTAAAAATGTAGCTCAGAGGGGATCCTCTGGATAGAAACATAAGTTTTTGTTTCAGTCATAGTGAAATACCTAATATTGAACTAAAAATAATTATAAAGCTTGACAAAAACACATAAAATAACTGTTTAAAAGCAACGGAGAACAACTAGAACAACTAAGTCGGGTCAGACTTGAAGGGCGATGACCCCTGAGGAAATGGGAGTCCATCAGTATGCAAGCCAGAATCCACTCTGGGGAGCCTTTCCCTCCTCCAGGGGAACTTCCCACCCCAGGGATCAAACAGAGGTCTCCCGCATTGCAGGCAGACTCTCTACCAGCCGAGCCACCAGGGAAGCCCCGAGGGTCACGTTTATCTAACTGTTTTTCTGAGGGAATCTACGGCTTCACTGCGGGGCGGCGGAGAGTAGGAGAGAGAGGAGCAGTCTTCCTGGAGGAGAGCAATCCACGTGTCCCCAACATCCCGGGATCTGAGGAGTGAACCCCAGGGAGGAGCCCCTCCCGTGCTGGCCCCCAGGGGTCAGCCAGCTCCTCACTTAGGGGCCCAGGGCAGTCTCCAAGGAGCCCGGGGCTTCGGTTCCCTCGTGATGCTTGGGGAGGCATAGGCTGCAGGAAAGGCGTGCCAAACAGGAAGAGCTTGGGCAGCACCCAGGGATTTTAGCAGAGATTCCGAAACACGTCTTAGGGGTGAGAGCTGTGCCACCAGGGTCGGGGCAAAACTGAAGCAGATCAACCTAACAAAGCCCAGGAGGAACTGCAGACAGGGCGAAGGTGATTTGTTGGGTGCTCTCTCTGCCTGTCCCAGGAAAACATAACCCTATTAGAAGGAAAATTATACAAGTGCTTTTTTCAAGGGTGGCTCAGATGGTAAAGAGTCTGCCTGCAGCGTGGGAGACCTGGGTTCGATTCCTGGGTCAGGAAGATGCCCTGGAGAAGAAAGTGGCACCCCACTCCAGTATTCTTGCCTGGAAAATCCCATGGACGGAGGAGCCTGGCGGGCTACAGTCCGTGGGGTTGTAAAGGGTCGGACATGACTGAGCAACTTTACTTTTTTCCTAAACAACATCTACATTGAAGCAAAGTCATGATATCTGTTTGAAAAATAGTAGGGGAAGGAAAGTGACCTCAAAAGAGAAATGAAACCCGAAAAGAAATAACAGATTAAAAAAACAGTCTCATTGGCCATTCAGATATTGGAGGCTTAAAATCACTGTGATGAATGTTTCGGCAAAGACAAAAAGAGGATTAAAAAATGGATTAAAGGTAAGACTCTTTAAAAGTAACTGAATGAAACAAAACTTGGGGTTGAGAGCCAATATTTTCCATTTGTCCATGCTGAGGACACGTTGGCTATTTCTTTGCTAGTGGTACAGAACCTGACTGCCAACGCAGGAGACGCAGGGTTCAACCCCCGGGTCAGGAAGATCCCCTGGAAGAGGATATATATATCTGGGTTGCTATATAACCTATGGCAACCCACTCCAGTATTCTTGCCTGGAAATTTCCATGGACAGAGGAGCCTGTGATCACACACATATTACTTAACCATTCTACATCTGTTTTCTGTCCTGTAAAACCTGACTGACACTTAGCTTCAATAGTGGCTTTCGGTACTAAATAAAATGCTTTACACCGACAGAGTCCTTAACACAAAAAGTTTCGACTAAATATTTACGCCTCATTTGCTGTTTGCCACCATCCATGGTATGCATGGATGCGTACGCATGGAACACAACTGGTAACCCTGAGCTTCAGAAGGGGGCACTGTCTATGTTCTGCCTGTCATCTGATGTCCTCAACCAAGAGGAAGTCACACAGCCTCGATTCCTTCTTTACCGACAATTTGGAGAGTGCTGATGACGATGTCCCCACAATACGGGCTAGTCAAAACCAGAGCCTTGCTTCTTAAACCCTTGGGGAAGAAAATGAAGACGAGTGCGTGTCTGGGGCAGAGCTCAGGCAGCAGATGAAGGCGTCTGCTGACACAGAGCAGGATGCATGCACACCCTGGCCTGCCTTCCAACAATCATTCCTATTAAGTCACTTGTCTCTCTGACACTTTTAATGAAGTCATGCTCACGAGCAGCTTAATCACAGGACTCAGTTTGGTACATATTTTGACAGGAAAGCTGTTTGTATAAACTGAAACATGGAGCAAATGTATAATTTCTTACAATGCTCATTATGCTTCCAGGGTGACAACCGTTGGTTTGAATCCTTTCATACATATTTACTCATTTTAAGATAGCCTGTTGTGAATCATGGTTAACAAATAAAAAGATATTCTTAAGCAAAATGCACGTCAAGCCAGTGGAGTAGGGAATACACACACACGTAGCAAACTCTGACCCATATACCCTATTCGGAAATCTTTAAGTTCTGGAGAAATCACGAACTAAAGCACTAGCTAAATATTATATGCCTCGGACATTCATCCTGGTTATAAGTAAATGAAAATAAACAAGAAAAAATTAAGAGAACTCCTCCACAAACCCTACTTTTCTAAAATATTGATAATATGCTCCCGGTTTGACTCCTGGCTAATTACCTAATTGCTCAGTTAGTGACTGAACAGTCCCACCTTGTCTGCTCAGAGACTCTTTGAAGTGAGGTCAGAACATGCTCTTTGCAGCTGTAAGTGATCTCCAGGCCCCACGTGTTTGGGTCTCAGCAGTGATTAGAAGGGAGACTTACATCACTCTCGTGGCCTTCTCGAAGGTTGTATGTGAGGTCATGCTGGATGTCTTCCACAAATTTGTGAGCATATTCCGGGTACAGGTCCAGCACTTCAAAGAGTCCTTTGAGAATGATGCACTGGAGATCGCAGTAGGTTAGCGCCTTCACATCCGCGTTGGTCTTGATCACTTGGTCCTTAATTGATAGGTTGGCTCCAATTAAATCCCCTTTCCCTTGAAACAGTGAGAAAAGAGACACGTTGCTTGAAAGACGTCATTTGATTTACAGGCTGCATTTCTCTGAAATTACGCTCAAAGAGAAGAGCAACCTTTATCTGGGGCAGGGTTTCTCAGCTTGGGCAGGGCTGAGATTTGGGGCCCCATCGTTCTGTGCTGGTCGGGGGAGCGTTGGGTACAGGGTGGAACGTTCAGCGGCATTTCACATCACCCACCTCCAGAGATAACAACCCACAGTATCTGCTGACATCGCCAAATGTCTCTTGGCAATCTGAACCCCACCCAGTCGAGAACACTCGTCTCGAGAATAAAGCCTAGGAGACCTGGAGTTAGAAATTGTAGGTTACACATGGGCTCATGTCAGTCCCCCAAGGGATCTGGTAAATGACTTTAGACAAAGCAGTTGACGTTTTTGGTCACAGCTGCTTTAACCATTCAAAGGAAATAATAACGGCTCAGTTTTTCTGAGTAAAAATGCTTCGGGATCTTGAAGTAAGCCCATCGGTTCAGTTCAGTTCAGTGTATTAATCATGTTGATTCTAGTACTTTGGACAATAATATAAGCATCCCCATCTGCTTTCCAGTACACTCAAGTTGTTTTATTTATCTCTGAACATGTCTGCAAGACAGTGGGCGGGTGAGAAAGAGGTGAGTCAAGAGGCAATGGCAACTCCTGGGCATTGTGGACAGTGAAATTTGCTACATGAAAATGCAGAACACAGGCCATAGTCTCAGTGCTCCGTGACAGTGTGGAAATCCCATTTTCTCCAGCAAAAAAAGAAAGTGAATAAGTAAAAACTATGAGCCCTTCCCCTGCGGGGAGAAGGGTCTGATTCTACTTTGTACACACTCTCTCTCACCCTAGCACCTCTGATGTTCGTCTGTAACACCTCTGCCCATCGGTCTTAAACTGGGAACCAGCTTACCTCCTTGAGTTTGCTGATTAGATAACATTGGACAATTTCTCTGAATCTTAAAAATCTTGAGCTTGATTTGCATCAGCGGACATCCAGGCTGTGTATGCTGCTGCTCAGTCGCTCCAGGTCACCTCTGTGTGATCCTGTGGGCTGCAGCCCGCCAGGCTCCTCTGTGCACGGGACTCTCCAGGCAAGAAGACTGGAGTGGGTTGCCATGCCCTCCTCCAGGGGATCTTCCCCACCCAGGGATCAAACCCGGCTCTCCTGCATTGCAGGCAGATTCTTTTCTGCTGAGCCTCCGGGGAAGCCCCAGGTTTTGCATACCTGAGGAGAACTTACCTTGACACCCCATGCTGCCGTGGTGAGAATTCAGTTTCTACTTGTGTTTGGAAAACCTTTAGGGCCATCCTACTCTTGTACCTTGAGTGCCCACAGAATGGTGACTTCAGCCACAAAGGCCCCAGCATCTTGCTGACTTGGCAGCCTAGAATTCCGTTTTTTTATTTATTCAGTGAATCTTTATAGATCACTGACGTGTGCCAGGCCTTGGGTGGGGCCTAATTTTCACCCTCACTAATTTTACAACTTTGTGGATTACTCACTACCTAGATTTAGAGCCTAGATCTAAGTTTCTTAATCACTCTGGGTTTCAGTATCCTTATTTCTAAAAGAAGGGAAGGTTTTTGTGGTCCCTTACAGTCTCTGTCGGGGCTTCCCAGGTAGCTCAGTTAGTAGAGAATCCACCTGCAATGCAGGAGACCCCGGTTTGATTCCTGGCTCAGGAAGTTCTGCTGGAGAAGGGATAGGCTCCCCACTCCAGTATTCTTGGGCTTCCCTGGTGGCTCAGCTGGTAAAGAATCCGCCTGCAATGCGGGAGACCTGGGTTTGATCCCTGAGTTGGGAAGATCCCCTGAAGGGGGCATGTCGACCCACTCCAGTGTTCTTGCCTGGAGGATCCCCATGGACAGTGGAGTCTGGTGGGCTGCCGTCCATGGGGTCGCACAGAGTCGGACACGCCTGAGTGACTAAGCACGGCACAGCAGCACAGCCTCTATTACTCAGAGTTCTGTTTCTGATATTTACTAATCAGTTCTCTTTCCACTGAGGGGAAAAAGTTGATGGGAGGCATCTGCAAACGCTCCTGGTCAGAGCCATAGCTTATGTTTGACTATAATTAGGCAGACTAAGAGTCGGACACGACTGAGCGACTGGACTGAACTGAACTGAGCTGAACGCCATCTGTGAGCATCCACTGACACTTTGTTGTCTTCTTTTAAATCATGGTGAAGACCTTGGTGGGAAAACACAGTTACTGGGACACGAAGTGAAGGTGCACAGGCAAGCAAACTCTATCCCTGAAACAAATCCCTGCCTCTCTGTCAACTGCATCGGACTAACAAATGCTTCAAGAATTCACTGGACAATGGACTTGCTTGGATAAATTTTGGCTTGACAGGTGCTTGGTGATAGGTTTCCCTTACGATATTAGGTATTAATTCAATTTGTTGGCAGAGTGAACATGTATTAAATAGCTATATTTAAGCAATGTGCTACAGTTTATCAGAGTCAATATTGATTTATATTGGCTGATAAGATGATATTACCATAGAGAAAGTAAAATAATTGATCTCCATTGAGATAATGTTAACCACAGAGAGAAAATATTATTAATTTATTATATTTGTTTGGGCTTGGTCCCAATACCACATAGGCATGTTTTAGAAGGGTCACGTGGATTTAAATTACTTTTGAGAGGTACAGGGTACCAGCAAAGATGTGAAATGTTAAATATGGGAAGCTCAAGTTATGGAGGAAATCAGGGCCAGAGGCACAAGCCAATGGCTTAGGCTTTTAGCTGTTAGTATGGGGCACCAGGATTCCCTGGTGGCTCAGATGGTAAAGAGTCCGCCTACAATGCAGGAGACCCGGGTTCAATCCCTGGGTGGGGAAGATCCCTGGAGAAGGAAATGACAAGCCACTCCAGTATTCTTGCCTGGGAAATCCCATGGATGGAGGAGGCTGGCAGGTTACAGTCCATGGGGCCACAAAGAGTCGGACACAACTGAGCGACTTCACTTTCACTTTCTTTCAGAAGCTTTTTTGAAAGAAGAAAATCTGACAGAATTGTGTATTACAAACAATAGTATTTACATAGAAGCTGTCAAATTTGTACTTACTGTGATGTAATGTCAGGGGTAATGCCCTCATATTCCATTCCTGGAGTTGTTGCTAGTTACCAAATTTAAACATTCACCACAATTACGGAAAAAACCATGATATATACATCTGAAAATGCTGGATCAATGTATGTCAAACCATGAGTTGCTAGAAAAATAACTAGGTCCCTGTTATTTTTACTTTGATTAGTTATAGTTGCTTTACACTGCTGTGCTAGCCTCAGGGACAGTGGAATGAATCCGTTATACAGATTCATATAGTCACTCTTTTTTGGATTTCCTTCCCATGTGCGTCACCACAGAGCACTGAGTGGAGTTTCCTGAGCTGTAGAGCAGACCCCATCAGGCATCTGTTTCACACATGGCAGTGTGTTCATGTCCCTCTCCGGCTCCCGACTCACCCCTCCTTCCCTTTTTACCCGGTAACCATAAGTTTGTTTTCTACATGGGTGTCTCTGTTTTGTAAATAAGGTCAACTCTACCAGGTTTTTTTTAAGATTCCACGTATAAATGATGTCCTATGATATTTACTTCTTTGTCTGACTTATCTCACTGAGTATGACAAACTCTGAGTCCATCCGTGTTGATGCAAATAGCACTAAATGCCCTTTGAAAGGCAGACTGTCAGCAGGCAGGCGACAGAACTTACAGTGGTACTAAGGAAACCCACAGAAAACGTATTTTATGATTGGAGCGAGGTTTTCGAAGCAAATTTTCAAAGGATTCTCACTTTTAGTTTTGAATAAAAAATGATGGAATGACTGGTTTTTAACTTCACCGAGTTGATAAATGGGCAGGAAAAAGTGTACAATTCTCCTCTTAAAAAACACACATATATAGAATCTCATCCTCACACTGATAACAAGCTGGCCACACCGAGGCCAGCTTGTTGCTATTTTATTTAGTCGCCATTCCATGCCTTTCTATTAAAGAGAAAGCCAGGGACTCTCCAGCAGTCCAGTGGTTGAGGCTCCACCCTGCAAGGCAGCAGGTGCCAGTTCCATCCCCGGGCAGGGAGTGAAGATCCCATCTGCCTTGTGGCCAAAAAGCCAAAACATGAAAGAGAAGCAATATTGTAACAAATTCAATAAAGATTTTCTTTTTTAATGGTCCAAATCAAAGAAAAAAGAAAGGAGAAAAACACAGGGGTGAATTAGGAGTTGAATCCAAGCTTTGGAAGGCAAACCCCACCTCTCCTCTGATTAAGAGGTCCACGAGGAAGTCATTGGGAAGCCCTGGAAAGCACGTCGGTGCTCCACCCCTGGCTGCCCCGTCTCTGCACCTCCAACTGGGGTCATCACAGCAGCCTAACAGGGCTGCAAGACTGGAATTGGACAGTGGACACAAAACACTCTGCTCGTGTCAGGGAAGCAATCAGTATTATTCTCTTCCGAAACAGAACCCACCCTGAAGCTTATAGCGAAAACCGACTGACTGCATACTCACAACAGTCATATAGACTGAAAGGCATCGTTTAAGACATAGAGAACAGACTTCTGGACCCGGGGAGAGGGGAGAGGGTGAGATGTATGGAGAAAGTAACATGGAAACTTACAACATCATGTGTGAAATAGATAGCCAGTGGGAATTTGCTGTAGGTCTCAGGAAACTCAAACAGGGGCTCTGTATTAACCTAGAGGGGTGGGATGGAGGGAGGTGGGAGGGGAGGTCAGGAG
>SJYA01005572.1:0-12041 GCA_006410615.1 Neotragus moschatus | reverse complement strand
GGCTGGTGCACTGGGATGACCCTAAGGGGTGGGATGGAGGGAGGTGGGAGGGGGGGGTTCAAGAGGGAGGGGCTATACCACCCCTGTATACTGGTGGCTGATTCATGTTGAGGTTTGACAGAAAATAACAAAATTCTGTAAAGCAATTAGCTTTCAGTTAAAAAATAAATTAAGTTTTAAAAAGGCACTGTTTAGAGGGGGAAAGTGCACTGGAGAGAGCATCTGAAGACCTAGGTTAGCTTTGACCTTGGAAGAAAAAATACCTCTCATCTGTCTCTTTGTGTTAGGAAAACCTAATGAAGGTCTCACATGTGAAAATATTTTGTAAAGGGTTAAGATGTAAAATTAGGTTATTAAACATGGAAATTTAAAAAAAAATAAAAAATGCTGCATTAGCCACTTTTCATTAACATAAATTCTAAACATTGGTGTTCTGTTCTTGCCTGGAGAATCCCAGGGACGGGAGAGCCTGGTGGGCTGCCATCTGTGGGGTCACACACATGACTGAAGTGACTTAGCAGCAGCAGCAACTGGTGTTCAAAATATATTGTTTACCTGATTACCTGATTCATTCATAGGCCCTCAAGAAATATGAGTTGAAAAAATAAACAAATGAAAACGATTTTTAAAAGAGGTTCACATGAAATTGTACCAACAGACAGGAACTTTTCTACATTAACCCTGGATGTAATCTGTTGTTAGCTGACCTTTACATTTCAATAAACACTGCGTCCTAATAGTTGGAGTCAAGTTTGTGATACAGAATCTTCCCAAATTGTCCTGTGAGTTTTCTTTGAGGGAGGAAAATTAGCCTATCATCATCGTGACAGTACTGCATTAATGATGGCTACGAGAGCTTATTCTCAACATGCATTCATTTTTGTGCTATTTCTAGCACAGATAAAACAATTTCCAATGTTCTTCTCTGAATGGATTCTCCACAAAAACGCAGAGACACTCTTAAAACAGCAGCTATTTCAGCAAGAGGCACTGTACGTCATCGTTCACAACCTGGCTTTAGGAATCAAACAGAACTGTGTTCATTCTCTTGCCATGTTATTTGGGAGAAGTTAAGTCAACTATTATTCATTTACTAGTAAAAGAGTGGCAATATTTATTAAAAATGGCTTTTTAGTAAGAGTCAAAACAGGTGTTGCATATGACCGCACAGTGCAAACTCCGTACATGGCACAACAGCAGTAGTAGTAACTTGGCAGATTAAACCCCTGTCCTGAACCGACATACTCTTCCCTCATTTTCCTTCTCTCAGTCACAGGTTCTCCCCTCTCTTCGTCTCCTTAATTCATGCTTCAGAGTAGAATTTCACGGGTCTTTTCAACAAGACCTACCGAGAATGGCCAGCACCGTGCTGTCTTTAAGAACCTCCATGGAGCCCGAGCACACGAAGTAGATGGCCTGCAAAGCGTCCCCCTGGCGCAGCAGGTACTCCCCGGGGGCGCAGAAGGAGGTTTTGATGTGCAGAGACAGCGACCGCAGGCAGCCCCGGCTGGCGCACTCGAACAGGGACAGCTGCAAGATCTCCTTGTTCAGGTGCATGGTGATGTCGGAGCGGAGCTCGTCCGGAAAGTCCTTCAGGAGCTGCCGGAGGAGAGGAAAGAAGGATTCAAGCTGGGGAGCAGTCCTGAGTAGCCGGCAGAAGGAAGACCACAGGGACCTTTCCTCACTGTTTGACCAGTCAGAGCGCAGAAGAGGAAGCTACATGTACAAATAATCCCGGGTTTCTGTGACTGTGACCCCGGCTGTGCGCTCCTGAATAACCAGCTATGAATAAGTCTGGAGAAAGACAATCAATAAAAGACTCTAGAATGAGACATATTGTTCCTTGTGGCCTGCTTCTCACAAAGACACTTGACTCGGGACAGAAGATATGGAGTTTGGGCCCTCTAGGGTTTCCTTGGCTGTCCTGATCATCTGAAGAGAGGAAAAACCAAATAAGCACTTAAAAATATTGATGACTGACTTTGTTGACAGGTTGATGGGATGGCTGCTTGACACAGGTTACTGACAGTGGTGGTCCAGGGTGTTTCTGGAATTCCAAACATAACATGTTTGCAGAAAATGCATTGTTTTACTTTGTTGGTTTTAGAGGTAAACATTATCTTGATTAATCTAATAGTCCATGGTTATACCATTCAACTGTCATAAGAATTGGTTCCTTCAGAGAGGGTCATCTCACATGGAAATATGTCTACCTGACTGACCGAAGGCGCAAGCTACTGTGAAACACTGGCCAGTCCACAGTGACATCATGGAAGCATAAGCAAGACCAGACAGAAGAGCCCCTGTGGGGGCATGAGAGGCTAAACGTAAACAGAGAGAGGAGTTGGTAGGTGTGTGCTTCGCGTCTCAGACCTGCACTAAAGCCCCTGTCTTCACCTCAGAATGTGTGCTTTCTGCCTGAGAACATCAGCAGGAGAGATTCACGTTACCTCGTTGGCATCTATTCCATTGTTGACTGACCAGGTTGTCTGGAAATACTCCAGCATCCTCTGCTTGAGCTGCTGGGGCAGGTGGTGGACGCGGATGAAGTCCTTCAGATCCTTGGTTCTGCTGTGATAGAGGGACCACCTGGAGTACATCCTCTGGATGATCGCCGTCACGTTTCCGAACACCAGGGCGTGCATCAGGGCTGTGGAGACAAGGCCACCCGTCACGGAGACTGGCGGGGCTGCCTCCTCCCCTGCACGTGTGCGGGCTACAGCTCGGGGTCAGAGGCGCATGGCTGCGTGGTCACTGTGTCACAGCCCCTTCAAGTGGAAATCACGGAATTTTAAGATGCAGGCTGTGAGCTGAGGCTGATTTAGCGAGATAAGATCTGTATTTTATTATGAGCTTGCTTTTCAGCTCACTGAGCCTTCGTATGCTTGATATCATATTCCCCGACTAGCCAATTTTCAAAGAGACAAGAAGCTGTGATTTAAAACATTTTAATCTGCGAGCAAAGGGTACTTCAAGCTTTGTCTGTGCACACGTGGTGAAGAGGAGAAACTTGGTTATAAAATGGATTCTAGCGCAGCGTGCAAGTATCATGGCTTCCCTGATACAGTAAGTTAACTGAGATACTTAACCCGTTTACTGGTGACACTTAGCACACTGAATGGACTACCACTTATCTTGGCACATATGGGATTTCTCCTCCTTAAATATCTTGTAATTTACTTGATTAACTTCATGAATCATGGTTCACATTGAACAAATTATTTTAAAAGGATGGCAGTGATCTTAGATGCTGATAATAATAGAATTAATTTAAAAAAATATATATTTTTTCTTTTTGGCCTCACCACACAGCAGGTGGGATCTGAATTCCCCCTACCAGGGACTGAACCTGTGCCCCCTACAGAGGAAGCACAGACTTAACCCCTGGACTCCAGGGAAGTCCCAGAAGTTATTACTGAAAGGAACCTGGCCTATAGCAGTTACTCAGCAAGTATTAGCCAGGTAAATTAGCTAACCCACGCTAATGACCATGTTTCTCCCTATATTAGAAGACTACTGACAAGCCTTCACTCAGCCATAAACGGGTCTGATCCTATATACACAACCCTGAGAGATGAGAGAGTAACACACGCCCAGAGTGTACACATGTTCAGTTAGACTATGGCACCGCTGTTCTGATGCAGGCATTTTGCTGCAGCCACTTTGCCATGGGATGCATCCAGATTTAGTCATTTCAATTCCATGTGGCCTGATCAGAATAAAAATATCTTTTGAAAAACACTCAGTAGTATGAAAAATAGACCCCCTTTGACCTACACTTAATCTGTTGTCCACGATTCCGGTTATGACAAAAACTTATTTTGTCCTCTATTCAACATCTGCATTATTCTAGCAGTTGGGTATAGTTGTGTAGAGTTGCGTGTGTGCTAAGTTGCTTCAGTCGTTCTGACTCTGTGTGACCTTATGGACTGTAGCCCACCAGCCTCCTCTGTCCATGGGATTCCCCAGGCAAGAACACTGGAGTGGGTTGTCCTGCCCTCCTTAAGGGGGTCTTCCAGACCCAGGAATTGAACCCAGGTCTCTCATGCCTCCTGTGCTGGCAGGCCAGTTCTTTACCACTAGCAGCGCCTGGGAAGCCCACAGTTGTGTAGGTATGATGAAATTGTTTTAATAATTTCATAGAATAAGCTATAAAGGTAGGGTCTTATAGTTTTATTACAATAACAATTACATTTCAAAAGTAAGTCTATAAAAAAACACTGGGTTAATCTTTATGAGAATATTAGTCTCTTCCCCAAAGCCATCATTTGAAATTAGCTTTACGATATTAAATGTGACACATTTATATTAATGAAGACTGCAAAAAAGATGTTAGAAATGTCATTGAGGATTTCCTGGGCAATCGGAACCCCAGCTCTCTAGTCGCTTTAATCTTAAGAGCGACAGATATTAGAAATTTTGAGACCATTCGAGGAACAAAGAATAAACAGAGAGAACCAGGAGCTGTGTGTCGAGCCCTTGCTGCCCTTCTGGGAGGAGCCGGACGGTCCACGAATATGTGACTCCTGTTTTGAGGAGATTTCTTGGCCAGATAGCATTTTTTTCTAATTGGAGTGTACTTGCTTTACAAGGTTGCACTAGTTTCTACTGCAAAGCGAACCAGCTTCACATCTCTGTCCTCCTGTTTGGATTTCCTTCCCTCAGGTCACCGCCGAGCACTGAGCAGAGCCCCCTGGGCAGCGGCTTCTCAGGAACTACCTGTTTTTTGCAGTGTACATGTGTCAATTTCAACCTCTCGGCGCATCCTCCTCCCCCTCCCCGCCCTGGAGTCCACACATTCATTCCCTGTGTCTCTATTTCTGCTTTGCAAACACAGGTTCATCGGGACCTAATGCTTCTAGAGCCCACACGTGTGCATCAACATGTTTGTTTTTCTCTTTCTGACTCACTTGATCCCTGCCTCCTCGCTGAGACTTTCCCTCCCTAAAGCACCACCAAAGTGTAACGAGAGATCAGGTTTGTTGACCAGAATTCCCGAGTGGATGCGGCCTGGGGATGGGATTTGTCTTACAGAAGTAGAGTGTGCAGACGGACTCAACTTCCCAGGAGCTGCACGCTCTGGGGCGGGATCAGGAATCTCAAAGGCAGAAAAGATGCGAGGATTTGGCCCTAAACAGTAGCCGCTGGTCTAACAGTGGGAATGGCCTAGTGACCCCAGCAGCAGGGAGCCTGAGAAGGCCTTGGACCCACCTGGGTTTGTGGAGCTGGGAGAAAGAATGAGGTGTGCCCATATTTGTGGGCAGATCAACTGTCTGTTCAGATTTCAGCATCAGTCCCCGTGGGATCGGCCAGGAGGTAAGACGCTCAGGGAAGGGAGCAGCTGCCCACTCCAGTATTCTTGCCTGGAGAATCCCGTGGACAGAGGAGCCTGGCGGGCTGTGGTCCGTGGGGTCACAAAGAGTCAGACAAGACTGAGCAATAAGGCACGCACGCTCAGGGGTTGGGGGAAATCACTAACTTCAGCAGGTTTTACTTAAGGAAAAAAAAAAAAAGACTAAAAGTGTCTATTTTGTCTGTTAAGACCCGTCACAACACGTCAGTGCCAAAATCCCAATGTCTAAGGAGTCACGTTACAAATTCCTTAGCATCAACTCGTAAATTAGTGCAAGTGTGTCAACCTGTTATCGTACCCATCCTCCTGCATATTTCAGGACAGTGTTGACTCGAACTCTTTCTTGCCCCCACGTTTATCAGAAACCAACCTCTGTCGTACAAACTCCCAGCTAATCTAACACGGGACTGAAAGCTGTTTCTCAGGTTAAACGTTACCATTTCTCTATGGAAAATACGGCCACCACGCGACGAAAGTCAGCCCATACTAACAAGAAAGGTCTCAATATTCTGGAGAGGTGACTAGAATAGCGTTGAACTTAAGGTCTATACACAAGGGGCAATATAACATTGCAGAGGAAATATGGACTTTGGAATCGGACCACACTGGATTTAAATCCTGGTGATACCACCT
Organism: Neotragus moschatus; assembly: GCA_006410615.1. Taxonomy (NCBI): domain Eukaryota; kingdom Metazoa; phylum Chordata; class Mammalia; order Artiodactyla; family Bovidae; genus Neotragus; species Neotragus moschatus. Next base: position 6,055 of record SJYA01005572.1, on the reverse strand, counting down.
CCTAATTTTGTAAATCAGACAAGATATATAGTTTCCTTGCATGGTTTCTTTATATGTAAAATGGGCATAATTGTACCTTATTGACAGGATTATTCCTATCAATAAGGATTTAAAGTGTTAATATATGTTTTTAAAAAGTGCCTGATGTGTGTGAAAACCAGTGGGTGCTCAATTTACGGTAAATTTTCCAGCAAAGTTAAAAGTGCTATGCATTTTCAGCTTGCTCTGCTGCTGCTGCTGAGTCATTTCAGTCGTGTCTAACTCTGTGTGACCCCACAGACGGCAGGCCATCAGGCTCCCCCATCCCTGGGATTCTCCAGGCCAGAACACTGGAGTGGGTTGCCATTTCCTTCTCCAGTGCATGAAAGTGAAAAGTGAAAGTGAAGTCACTCAGCCGTGTCCGACTCCTAGCGACCCCATGGACTGCAGCCCACCAGGCTCCTCTGTCCATGGGGTTTTCCAGGCAAGAGTAGTGGTATACAATTGTGGGGAAAAAAATCCAGATGTAAGGTTTTCCAGCAACCTGTCAAATAATTAAGAATGGTTGTTTGTGTAAATAACTTCTTGATGGAAGAATTTCAAGAAATATTTAAGAAATGCCTGCCACATGCCAGCATACGTAGGTGTATATTTTTTCTAAATACTCAAAGATGAAATGTCTCTCAAAGGATTAAAACTATCCCAAGAAAAACACATATTGCTTAACAACTAAATGTTGAATGGTTATTTCCCTGGTGGTTCAGACGGTTAAGCGTGTGTCTACAATGTGGAAGACCTAGGTTCCATCCCTGGGGCTGGAAGATCCCCTGGAGAAGGAAATGGCAATCCACTCCAGCACTATTGCCTCCAGGGAGAGGAGCCTGGTAGGTACAGTCCATGGGGTCACAAAGAGTCGGACACAACTGAGCGACTTCACTTATTCTGATGCTTAAATATTTTATTTGCACGAGGAGATCTCTATTTATGATAAACAGCAAAGGAAAGAACTGATTCTGCTCCAAGTCCAAGGAGTTAAACATCAATTTCGGGCTGTGTTAATACAATAATGGGCTCAGTGTTTGGAAGCCCCATCATCTGTAAAAGCATGCAGTAATAGTCTTTTGTGGTGATTAAACTGAGCGTGGAGGACAATTTCACTTCATTTATTAATACCACTTTCCTTACTACGTGTGTGATTTTAGCTTTGCTTTGCTTAATTATAACGGGTGAAAAGCACTTAAAGTAAGAGAAGTCACATGCTCAGCTCACGTAGCGTCCTCATTGCACAGCATCAGTGAAATGGTGGCTGCATTAACTGTAGTGTCCACACGTGTTGTTTGAAAGTAACTAATGTATGTCTGAGTCATCATAATTTCAAAGTCTCAAGCTAGCATAGGAAGTGAATGAGTAAAAGTCGCTCAGTCATGCATGACTCTTTGTGACCCCCAGACCCCAAGGATTATACAGAGTTCTTCAGGCCAGAATACTGGAATGGGTAGCTGCCGGGAGCCAGCACAGGAGATCCCACCCATGACAAGATCATGTGAAGGAGACCTGACAAGCAAGGCCTCAGAACTCAAGGGACTCCCTGGGCCAATCCCACCCATGACAAGGTCATGTTGAAGAGACCTGATGAGCAAGGCGGATCAGGACTCGAGGGATCCCCTGGACCTGCTTGAACATCTACGCCAAAACTAGAATCTGTCTACTGTTTACTATATTATGCCTTTCACCAACCCCTCTGACACCAACGGGGGGCTATCCCCAACCACTGTTCTCTGAAGAAAATCAGCTTAGAGCCCTAGTTAATAAATCTCCTGGGCATAATAGGAGTGTTTCAATTCAAACCCCTCTGATGGCTCTCTAACTTGTCTGACAGGTTTATCTGGACTTTTACAACTATGCTTGTGATTGTCCACAGCCTCTCAACTGCGAGAGGCACAGGAAGCTTAAATAAGGCCTTTCCAGGAGTCAGAATTACAAGAATGGTGCTGGTGAAGGGTCTCATTGTCTCAAAATTACTAGAATGGTGCTGGTGAAGGGTCTCATTGTTGAGCCAATGTTTGCTGCCAAGTTTTCATATTGTGTGCATTAACATAGTTGATATATAGAAATATAAGTAGTGGCCTTGATATTAATAACACTGAACCTTGTGTTAATAAATTCTTTCCCTGTTATAGCCCACTGCACCTTTGCCCTATAGGAATGAAACTTTATCTAGTGCTTTCGGAGAATGGTGCCTGACTTTGGAAAAAACACTTTTAGAGAAAATAAGCTTTCTGGTTAACTAACTTTATCAGAAGAAAGAGTCATAAAATGTTAGCAGGCCTCCTGGCCAGAAGATGATGTAAAGCCCCTAAGACCTGTGTATAAAGATAGGTTTGCAGAAAGAAAGCCTGGCCTCAATAAGGGTCAGGGCCGCTGATCCTGCCTGACTCTGCCTCTTCCATTATTCTCGATGTACAGCTTAAGGTATATAAGCTCCTTTGGAAAATAAAGTTGTGGGCCATGCTCACCGAAGCTTGGTCTCCTGTGTTGTTCTTCCTTTCTTTTCAGGCTGTCTCCCTGGAGTGCAGGGGCCCTCTGAGTTCACTTCTCTGCCTGGGCTTGTAAGACTCACTTGAGAAGGTGCCCAAGATGGGGCACCTTCCGCGATTCGAGAGGGCGCCTATGGCCTACGTGGACAGTGCAAGGCCCGTGCTGGGGCTTTATTGGTTTTCTGCGTAAACCAAGGAATATCAGCCTCTTTCTCTCCTCTATTTTCTTAACTATAACATTCTTTTCTTATCTCTCTATCAATCTCTCAGTCGCCGACGCCGTCACGCTTCAGATAACTCTGGATCCTGCCAGGGCTGGACCCCGGTAGGTAGCGTTTCCCTTCTCCAGGGGATCTTCCCAACCCAGGGATCGAACCCAGTTCTCCCTCATTACAGGCAGATTCTTCACCAGCTGAGGCACAGGGGAAGCCCAGTGTATGTCTGAATCATCATAATTTCAAAGCCTCATTTTAGCATAGGAAAATACTTCTAATTTAAGTAGTTAAAAAATAAAACCTAGCTATAGTCTCTCAGTTTCCAAAGTTATTGCTTCTCTGCCGTGGGTGATCATTTTCACCCTGGTGAAGTTCGTGTGTAACTGTCAGGCTAAATCATTCCATCTGCTATCAAACTTTGACAGAAGAACTTCTATATCCAGGTCAGTCTGGAAATTATCCTTTGCTTTTCCTTTTATTCCCAGCAAATGTAATGTGTATAATTCTTAAAGTAGCACGCTAGGCCTGCTGCTGAGTGTGTGGGAGGCTCTTTTGCATTGTGTAGGAGTTTTGTATAGAACATATTTTGTAAAATATCATCATAATATCAGGTCTTTGGAGGACATTCAACAGTCGGGATCCGAGAAGAAAATAAACAGACCTTGAGTGAAAGTGCGTTCTTACAGGCTGCCCGGCTTTCTCTCTCCTTTTCCATCTTTCCTTCCCCTTCCCCTTTTCTTCCCCCCTCCTTCCCCCTCCTCTCCCCCTTCCTCTCTGCCACCTCTCTGTCTGGATTTGGAGCAACCTTGCTATCCTGAGATGCAACGTCAATTCTGGTTCTTTTATCAACTACTTTGCAGTGAGTCCACAGTGGGCCTAGGCTCTCCTGCCATAAAAGCAGCCTAGAGTTCAGGCTCTGGGGTACTTCAGCTGCCCTGCTCCTCCCTCTTGCCTGCTTATTGCCCTGGAATTTTCCAGTCCTTGCTATAAGTACACTGCTTGTGGGCGGCAGTTGGCGGAGAAATTAGAAAGTGAGATCAACTTCCTGAATGATGAACTGAAATGGCAGTGTAAAGGTACCTTAAAAACAGCAAAACTTCTGGGACGAATAAAACCACATCAGGGTAGTAAATATAGGATAAGAGGACCCAAGAACGCCTTAGCTGTTGAGTTTAACTCCACATTTTCCATGACAATGATGCTATGTTTGAACTAGACATGTTCTTAGTGAGGAGTCCTCTTCATTAGGAAACTTTGTCTAACCTCCAGGGCTGAGCTAATGGTCCCAATACCTGTGGCTCACACACTAGGGTACTATTAAGTAGCCACTAATAAACAGAAGAACTTTAAAAGACATGGCAAAATGTTCTCAAGATATTCTGTTTGGTGACAAAAATGATACGTGAAATTGATATAAATCTTTCAGAAAATAGGGATGCAAATATATAAAAAGACTATAAAGAATAACTTTTTGGAGATGGGATTATATGTACTTTTACTTTTTATGTGGATTTTTCCGGTTCTTTTGAAACGTGCATTGTGAAGCTAAAATGGAAAAATAAAGATCATCTCCCTAAGCACCTATTTCCATTGCTCCACTGTGAACTCCTCGAAGGAAAGCATCCTGTCTTAGTCATCTTTGTTTCCCGAACATCTAGCACAGTGCCTAGAATAATTTTTAGTGTGTCATAAATATTTATGGAACTGAAATGAACCTCTGGCACTTTGATACTTTCTTTAAAAAGTTTTATAATCACATCAAAGTAGCTTAGAAAATTTATGAACAGCTTGGTCCCAAGCCTGTCCCAACATCCTGATCCCAGTCCCCAAAGGCAGTCTTTCCAAATTGTTTCTTTTAGGTCTTGTAATTATCATGAATATTGTAGATCATGCCATTTCACCTCCATTGATTGACTTATCATATTAAGACAAAACCTAAAAAGCAACCTGACATGAAAGGTCACTGCTATCAGCTCACTGCTATCCCCTTTCTCATCCCATACTAGATAGTTACATTATCATTTTTAGGTCATCTCTTATACTTTTACAAGATAAAATTAATACCAAAGATCCACACTGAGGAAACTACACAAATACTAAGTGTAGAGCTCACTGAGGTTTCTCAGAGTGAACAGACCTATTGGATCCCCTCAGATGAACAGATGGTATATTATCAGCATTCCAGACTCCCTGGAGTTCATCTCATAATCACTAACCAGCTCCCTCACCAAGGTAACCACAGTTATAAATTATATTGCAATCAATAGGTTTTGCCTACTCTTTAACTTTCCTTAAGGAAAATCCTACAATAACTACTTATTTGTGTCTGTTTGCTCTGCTCAGCATTGCATTCGTAAGATTTATCCTTGGGGTCACATGACATAGCAGTCCGTTCATTCTCATCACTGTATGGTACCCTACTGAACAATCATTGTACAATTCACATACTTATTCTCCTATAAATGAGCATTTCCACTTTGCAATTTTTTCAGTAATGCTTCTACATGTATGTCTATGATGGGTCTATATATGATTTTTTGCTGGATATACCTTCACAAATGGAACTGTTGAGTCACAGAAAACAGGTATGTTCAGACTTGGTAAATGCTGATGACTCTTGTACCAACTGACACACTTTAGAGGGGAAGTCAAGATGTTTCATATCCTCTCAAACTCTTGGGGTGGTCAGTGTTTTCAAGTATACCATTATGGTGAATGTAAATGCTATCTAATTTTGATCTCAATTTGTATATCCTAGATAAACGAAGCTGGGCAACTTTCATATGTTTATTGTTTATTCTGGTGTGGAAATCTATGTTTAAGTGCTTGAAAATCTTTAACACATTTTTTAGTTGTCTGACCTTACTGATTTGTAAGAGTTCTTTATATATAATAGATGAGTCTTCTGTCAGATACATGTTTGTTTTTGCAAGTAACTTCTATCCTGTGGCTTGCCTCTTCACATTCTAAATGATATCTTTTGATAATTAGAAAAGGCTTCCCTTGTGGCTCAGCTGGTGAAGAATCTGCTTGCAATGTGGGAGACCTGGGCTTGATCCCACTGGTTGGGAAATCCCCTGGAGAAGGGAAAGGCTACCCACTCCAGTATTCTGGCCTGGAGAACTTCACGGACTCTCTATATAGTCCATAAAGTCACAAAGAGCAGGACATGACTGAGAGACTTTCACTTGATAAACAGAAGCTCTGAAACACAATTTACCACACTCACTCTTGTGGACAAGGCTTTTTGTGTCATGCTTAAGAATTCGTTGCCAAACCCAACGTCACGGGAAATGAATTGTCCAAGGAGACACAGACAGAGCA
>SJYA01005571.1:0-22965 GCA_006410615.1 Neotragus moschatus | reverse complement strand
ATTAAGGCTTGTGGCTTAACACAATGATGAGTCTTTCTGCTTAAACTAGTGGCCCTGAGGTTCCTAAAATAAATAACCTGCTAGCCTGCCATCCACAGATACAGAAACGTTCTCCCACTTTTAACTTAAGAGATGAACAGCATCCTTTACATGTACTAATCTGTATATTCCTACTGTTGAGGAAAAGTCCCAAAAGAGGAGACTCTGCATCCCAAAACACCCCAGTGAAGCCAACCAGGCTTGGAGGACTTAGAAGGCTCTTGGGCCCCTAATGGCGTTCTTCAACACCCAAAAGACGGAAGGAGAGGCCACTCTAAAGAGGGTGGTTGGCATTTCAGGAGCAACAGTGCCATCAAGCAGGTGCATTTGGAGCATGGTCTCCAGGCCTTGCCTGTGGATCCCTCCGTGGAAGGCCTGTGAGACTAGGAAGGGAGGACTGGTGCACTCAGAGGATTCTGGGTGAATCTGGATGCTGAGCACCCCTCCAGGATAGGTGTGGAAGCAATAGATGGTGGTGTTCTGGGATCAGCTCACCTATCTAGGAGCCCCTGCAAGCCAGGACTAAGGAGACGTGGCCACGGCAGAGGGCATGTTCAGGAACAAGGAGTTGAGGCTCCTTCTCCAGGGACTCTGGCTAGGGGATCCTTAGCCCTTAATCTAGGAAGGCTACTTTTATAGCTTTAAAAGGTCTCAGGTTAGTGAAGTAAACCTACCTTTGCTCCCTTTTAGCATTAAGGAAACACCTCCTAGGCACCAGTATAAACTTGATTAAAACACTTCAGAAAATCATCTTTGTAAAGCACTGAAGTAAAACATAAAGTACACCTGAGAGTTATCTTCCATACCTATGAGATATGTGAAATTGGTTCCAATAAAATAATGGCCTTTTCTGGGCTTTAAGTTTAAACTGAGTTCAGGGCTGCTGGAATTTACAAATAGGTTGATATTTGAATCACACAGGCAGAAATCTTCTCATCATTACGATGAACAACTATGAGCAACTAAGTACACCTGAACACAGTACTAACCAGACACTAACCCGAGGAAATTTGGTGAGAGACCTGCCTTGAGAGAGGAGCCTACCAGACAGAAGCGGGTAACACAATCAAAGTACAACTGAGGACTGTATTACATACCTTTCAGAAGTGTGAAGTCAGTGTCTGCTCTTCATCTGTGCTTGCACTCTGGGTCCACATGAAGGTAATGCATGAGCTGTTGATGATGCACTTTTATTATTTCTGCAAACTGCAACCTGAAAAGGAAAGAAAATACTGTTGAATACCTTTTCCACAGATGCAGATCAACATCCTTCAGTAAGAACTCAGCTTGAAAAACATAAGAAACAAAACAAAAAAAACACCAGTCTTCTTCTAGTTCCATTTAAAAAAAAAACAATCCAGCCACACTACCTATCCTTAGGAGCAATAAGCCTAAATGTACATATGGTCTGGACTTTATACGGCAAACCCATTTTGATGTAACCCACTGTGACCATTTAGTCACTTCAGAGAATACTTTGCTGGGATTGTTGCTTGTGGTTTAACACAATGATGAGCCTTTTTGCTTACCTAAACTACTGCCCTTGAGGTTCCTGAAATAAATAACCTGTTAGCCCTGCATACACAGATACAGAAACGTTCTCCCACTTAAAACTTATTGATTCTCATGACGGATGAGTGTCCTGGCACAAGACACAAATGGCAGTTTGGGGTTTGTTCAGCACTCTCAGTCACGTAGCTAGAAACAACTTACAAAACTCAATAGAGCCACTTAAGTAAGAATTCTCTGTAGGGACCAATCTTGACACATAATCCAAAAATGATGCATTATTACAGGAGCACACACTTTGTATGCATGGCTAGAACCTGGATTTAATCAAAGTGGCAAGGGTCTTCAACCAAACCCTAATATGTGAATTCATCAAGGTAATTGGTCGGGCCCTAACCCTGACCAATAATTACAAAGTGACAGAATACATCACATCCTGGTCCCCAGTGAGAGGGTAACAGTCAGGAAGCCTTGGGGCCCCCAAAGGGAGGACTTAGGCTGCAAGTGTCAAGACATTTTTTCTCTCTCTTAAGCAGCAGGAGGAAACAAACTACAAGTGTCAGATTTTTTTATCTTCTCTACACAAAATAAAAGGTTTCCTTTAAAATGCAGTGTTACCATGGCAACATCTAGTTCCACCAGAGCTTAACTTTTCTCAAACCTTGAACTAACCAATGCATTTTTCTTATGGAAATGTTTTTCTTAAGCTTTGCTAATGAACTATGTATTTACCTTAGACAGTCTTTCTTCAAGTCTGTTCTGCCTAAGACTCAGAACTGATTTGACAAACTAGCATGTTTTAATCAACAAACAGTATGTTTCACTCCTGCAAATGTTCACTTAAGGTAAGTCAATGAGACTAGGTATTTGCTTGGAAACCTGCCTTTCTTCAAGATTCAAGTCAATTGTTATCTTGTGCCAGTTTTATCTCAAAATGCATGTTGTGGGTGAAGGGCCTGGTGCCACTCTCTGAGTTTTGAGACATTTCCTTTCTCTAATTAGCAGCCTGCTAGTAGATATACAACTTCCTGCTAAAGACTCTTTCTGCCCCCCTCTGATGCCTATGTCAGAAGGTTTCACTATCTCTTTTATACTTTAATAAAACTTTATTACACAAAAGCTCTGAGCGATCAAGACTCATCACTGGCCCAAGATTGAATTTCTTTCCTCCAGAGGCCAAGAATACCAGCATCTCATGGTTCAGCAACAACCAGGAAGCAGTAGCCAGGCCAAATGGCTCAGAATCTCATAGAGTGCTGTGGACATGGACCCAGAGATGGATGGCTCCTTTGGATGTCCTTTTCAGTATGTTCATATTGCCAAGGAAAAGCCCCCAAAGGAGGAGACACCTCTTCCCCAGTATTCCCGTGGAGCCAGCACAGCTTGGAGGGTTTGAAAGGTTCTTGGGCCATCGTGGGCCTTTTTTGACATGCAAAGGAGGGAAAGTCCCAGCTTCAGAGGGTGGTTGGCATTTCTGGAGCAACAGTGCCATCAACTGGCAATCTTTTGAGCACGGTGTCCAGACCCTTCCTGTGGAATCTGCAAAGCAAGACCTGTGAGGGGAGGAAGGGAGGGTTTGGAGAACTCAGAGGATTCAGGGCTAAACTGGCCCCCTGGAACCCCACCAGAGCAAGTGTGGAAGGGACAGGCAACAGTGTTCTGAGGCCTGGCTTGCCCACCAAGGAGCCTCTGGCTGCCAGGCCATCGGGGGTGTGGCCTCAGCAGCAGCCATGTTCAGGAACAAAGAGCTGAAGTTCCTTTAAAAGGTCTCAGGTTACTGAAGTAACCCTGCATTTGCTCAGTGTTAGTATTAATGATACACCTCCATGAAATCAGTATAAAGTGGATTAAAATACTTCAGTCATCTTTGTAAAAAGCACTGTAGTAAAACACAAAGTACACCTAGGAGTTCTGCTCCACACCTATCAGATGTGTGAAATTGGCTCCAGTAAAAAAATGGCCTTTTCGAGGCTCTGAGTTTTAACTGAGTTCAGGGCTGTTGGAACTTACAAATAGGTTAATATTTGAATCACACAGCAAAACTCTTCTCATCATTAGGATGAATAACTATAGCGACTAAGTATACATGAACATACTATTAACCAGACACTAATCCGAGGAATTTTGGTGAGAGACCTGCCTTGAGAGATGAGCCTACAAAAGAGAGAAACAGAATCAAAGCATAAGTGAGGGCTGTGTTACATATCTATCAGAAGTGTAAAGTCACTGTCTGCTCTTCATCTGTGCTTGAACTCTGGGTCCACACCAAGACACTGTATGTATGAGCTGTTGATCACACCCTTTGATTTTCTTACCAAACTGACCTGAAAAGAAAATACTGTTGAATACCTTTGCCACAGATGCAGATCAATATCCATCAGTAAGAATTCAGCATGAAAAACATAAAAAACAAAACAACAACACACGTCATCGTCTAGTTCCATTAAAAAGAAACAATATCCAGCCAGCCACTAGCTACTCTTGAAAGAAATAAGCCTAAATATACAGATGGACTGGAGTTTATACTGCAAACCATTTGTGATGTAACCCACTGTGAGCATTTAGTATCATACAGCAATTTGCTGGGATTGAACACAATGATGAGCTTTTCTGCTTACCTAAACCACTGGCACTGAGGTTCCCGAAATAAATAACCTGTTAGCCCTGTATCCATAGATACAGAAATGTTCTCCCACTTACAACTTATTGATTCCCATGAGGGATGAATGTCCTGGCACAAGGGACAAATAACAGTTTGGGGTTTGTTCAGCATTCTCAGTCACCTAGCTAGAAACAAGTTACAAAACTGGATGGAGACACTAAGTAAGAATGTTCTGTAGGGACCAATCTCAACACATATTCCAAAAGGAACCATATTACAGGAGACACACTTTGTGTGTCTAGAACATGGCTAGAACCTAGATTTATTCCAAGTAGCACAGGTCTTCAACCAATTATTAATTATGTAAAACATCAAGGTAATTCTATCCTAATCCTGACCAATAAAAACAAAGTGACAAAATAAATCACGTCTGAGTCTCTAGGAAATGGAGATCAGGCCATGCGGACTCAGAATCTCTTAAGAGTGTTGTGGACATGTACCCAGAGATGGACGGCTTCCTTTGCTTGTCCTTATCTTCACATTCTTACTGCAGAGCAGAAGCCCCCAATGGAGACACCTCTTCCCACAACACTCCAGTGAATGGCTTGCAAAACTCTTCAGCCTCCATGGGCCTTTTTTGACCTGCAAAGGGTTGAGGGTGAGGCCAGGCTCCAGAGGGTGGATGGCATTTCTGGAGAAACAGTGCCATCAAGTGGAAGCTTTTTTGAGTTTGGTCTCCAGGTCCTGCTTCTTGATCACGCTGGGGAAGGCATTTAGGGGAGGAAGGGAGGGTTTGGAGAACACAGAGGCTTCTGGGAGAACCTGGACACCAGGCACACCTCCAGAGCTGGTGTGGAAGCAACAGTGGTGTTCTGGGTCAGGGCTTGCCCATTGAGGAGCCCATGGCTGCCAGGGCCTCTGGGGCATGGCCTCAGCTTCAGCTATTTTTAGGAACAAGGAGCTGAAGCTCTAGCCCCAGGGCCTCTGGCCAGGATATCCTCAGCATTCCTGTAGGAGCAAGGTCTACCAGTGGGGTAACTCAGGTCTCAGGGCCACCAGGGACCCAGGAACTATTGCCCTGGTGGAGCCACTGTTCTTGGCCATATGGACAAAGCCAAAAGGGGAAGTGGTGGCAACCCTGTCAGGGGCGAACATCCAGCAGACAGGATGTGGAATTTTGCCTGATGAAGGCTAGGTCCCAGACCCAGACAAATGCAGGTGTACTTTATGTCTGGGTAGAAGTTGAATTTTTGTTTATTTTTGCTACTGCCAAAGAGAGTCTAGGTCCCATGCCCCACAGGATCCCGTAAGGCCCTTCCCGTGCCCTGTGACACAGGGTATCCAGGCAGTGGGATGAAACTGGCCCCAGAGTGGTACCCCGAGTTGGGTGTCACCATCTGCGGCCAGTGAGGGGATCCAGGTCTGTTTTCCTTGGCATTCTATTTCAGGAACGGAACTGTGAAGCCAGGGGNCCCATGCCCCACAGGATCCCGTAAGGCCCTTCCCGTGCCCTGTGACACAGGGTATCCAGGCAGTGGGATGAAACTGGCCCCAGAGTGGTACCCCGAGTTGGGTGTCACCATCTGCGGCCAGTGAGGGGATCCAGGTCTGTTTTCCTTGGCATTCTATTTCAGGAACGGAACTGTGAAGCCAGGGGAGCCCCTGTTCCTTGCCCCCACCACCCCACCGTGGAGGACCCAGGTCCTCTTCTTGGAGAGGACTGCTGTGATTTTTCACAAGGGGCTTCGTATTCTGCATGTGCAGACACTGGTCCTGGGCACAGGGGCACAAGGAGACCACCTGTGCCAGCTGACCCATCAGACCCCCTAGGTTGGTCAGGGCCCAGTCCTAAGGGAGGCTCTGCACACATAACCTTGCCTGACAACATTTCGGGCAACTCAGTAGTGTGAAAGAAGGGGCATGGGGTGGGATTCAGCACCCTTCGAGGAGAGGTGAAAGCGAGGGGGTATGTTTGGTAGACGTAGTGTTCCCGCATGGAAATTTCCTTCCAGTTGGAGGCCACCCCCCTTCAGCCCTATCCCTTACCACAAAACCACCCTACCCCCCACCCCTCAGGCAAGTTAGAGCCAAGTAAAGGGCAGGCATGAGCTGCCCCAGAGCTTGCTACAGAAGTGGCATTTGGGGTCAGCCAGGGACTAGAAGGCAGAGCCCTGTGCCCGGCAGGATGCACCAGGCTCCTGGCCTTGGCAGACAACCTGGAAGAGTGGTGGTCTTGAAAGAGAGGGAAGCAGGAGGTGTTTCTCTCAGTCCAATAGAGGTGAGCTTCAGGCAGCTTCTTCAGACTTCCTGATGTCCTGCCTGGGCTGCGGGTGCAAGCACAGGGTTGAGACCTGGAGAGCCAGGGCTGAATGGAAGGTAGGGCCTGCCCTCCTCTCGTCGCTGAACTGAGGCTCAGGGCCTTTTGAGGAGAAAGCTGAAGCCTGCAAAGATGTGGCCTGGGGATCCACTTGGCTGGGCTCTTCTCTGCTCTGGGAGACCTGGGCACAAGACTGGCCAGAGCCAGAATCCTGGACACCCTGGAAGATGACACTGCACCTGCCAATGAGATTCTTTGGCTTAGGACAAGGGTACCTTCTGCGGTACCTCCTGTGTCCTGCAAGTACTGTTCCCTTTGGAGGCTGACTGGGAGCTATCCTTGGGCCTCGGGTTCCTTTGGCACTGGGTAGCCAGGATCCACATGTCATCTGCACTGGAGAGAAGGTCACTAGGCCTGCCTCCACCCCTGATGGCAGCAGAACTCCAGTTGTCCAGGGTGGTCTCTGCCTGGGCCACATAGAGGCCCAGAGAGAGGCTTCTGGGGCTCTGGGCCCACCCAGGCCCATCCTGCTCTCGCTCCTGGGGGAAGGGGCCTATGGGCCAGTGTCTGCAGCCCCACACTGGGTTCCTTCAGAGCAGCTTCCTCTGGTCCTGCCCAGACATGGTGGCCACCAGGGTCCATGGAGACTCCACTTCCTGTACCCCACCGGGCAGGCATCCTGGCCGTGCCCCTTGTCCTGGTGGCGTCCCTGGAGCTTTCACGGCTCCACCCAGCCCTGGGGCCTGCTTCTCGCACCTCCCTGGCAGAGCTTTGCACTTCCCAGGGGCCACTGTCCCTTGTCCCTTCAATCCCTTATCAGTCCTCCCCAGGAAGGGACAATACAGGGTTCGTGTATTTGGCAGATCCCTTGTCCTGCTGATGGCAGCATTGCTCCAGAAATGGCCACCTGCCCTTCCCCTTCCCTCACCCTAAGATGTCTCTCTCAGCCCTTTACTGAGGAAAAAAAGAAACACCAAGCCCTGTCCAACCCGGCCAAAGAGAGATGTCTCAACAGCGTGGCCACTTCAGAGGGGCACTTCTCAAAGTCTGTCGCTCTAGTCTGTGGGGCCTGGTCTCCGTGAGGTCCTTTCAGTCTGCCCTCATCACAAAAGAGTGAAGACTCCCCATGCAGGCACCCAGCACTGGACCTGCAGCAGTGTCTTTAGCACCTACATCTGCCTAAGACTTTGGGAAACATCCTGAGTGTGGGCACACAGATCGAGTCACACCTGCCCAGTGGCTGGAGAGCCCCATTCTCATGGGTCACACAGGGACACAAAGGATGNATCACAAAAGAGTGAAGACTCCCCATGCAGGCACCCAGCACTGGACCTGCAGCAGTGTCTTTAGCACCTACATCTGCCTAAGACTTTGGGAAACATCCTGAGTGTGGGCACACAGATCGAGTCACACCTGCCCAGTGGCTGGAGAGCCCCATTCTCATGGGTCACACAGGGACACAAAGGATGGCAGCCCAGAGGCACTGGACGGGTGTCAACAGCTGACGTCAACTTTCTTTGGTCAGGCGATGGATGGATGGCCACCAAGGACCTGGCTCTTCTCCTACAGGGGCCCAGGGGGATTCAGGTGTGGATGATGGCACACACGGGTCAGTCCAGAGCGGCGCTGGGCATTGCAAAACAGCAGTTTCTACTAGTACCGCCCAGACACGGTGGCCACCAGGGTCCAATGACTTCACCTCTGGCTATGTGTTATGCAGTAGCACAGCTGGTCATTTTCCTGGAGCCCGGAATTTTCCCAGTTTCGGCTACTCTTGGCCTAAACTTCACCAGGCCGGGCCAAGCTTGGACACTGGGGGTGTGGAGGCAGAGCTGGTCCCTTGTCCTGCCTGGGACTCTGGCTTCATTCTGCATGTGTGCATGAGATGTCAGGATGAGTTCCTCACGATGGCAGCAGTGCACAAAAAAATGCCATCCTGCCCTTCTCCACCACACCCCCCAGTTCCTAAGACCTGCCCCTTTGCCTTATGCGAGGGGGAGAAAACCTGTCCAACCCCTGTCCAAATTGACTCCAACATGGCAGCTCACTGTCTTGGCCAGATTTGGGGAGCCTTTCCACATGTCGATGAGTGGAGCCTCATCCCTGTTGGGTCCTCGGCCTGCCTTGCTGACCAGAAAAGCAAAGGATCCTCATCCAGGAAGGTAGCAGTAGATCTGAACCTATCCCCTTTCCGTTCCTGTGCCTTTAGCACTGGGGCGGCGCAAGAGACCTCAGGAGACGCACCATGCATGGTCCTACCCCATTTACTAGTGCAGCTGAGGTGCTGTCTCTAGAGTCACAGAGATGCCAGCCTGATGGTTGTACACACGGTCCATCCAGACAAGGTTGGTTCATGTCAGAGACAGCAAAGGAACCAGAGTTGCTGCAGGGCCACTCTGTTTACCACTGTTTAACACAGTGCCAGAAATTAAATACAGATTCCTCTAAATGAGTGACAAAAGCCCCATCCTTAGGTAATGCAAGGTTCTAGCATTTCCTGTTTGAAAATATTTTATGTTTCCCCCCTCTATCCACCCCTAATCACTAATGTAGAGTCTATGTATCATAAAAAAATAGATAATATTAATGGAAGTCTTTTAAGAAGAAAATCACCAGTATTGGTAATTTGTTTCAATAGAGAAGATTTTTACCCCTTTTTCTCGGCAATGCAAAGGAAGGGTAATGCAAATATACCAAGGTAATTTTGTTTGGACCTTTTTAATGTCTGGGTCTTAGTCTCCAGAGTATCTTAGCCCATCTTGTGATGTATTGGGTAGGATGTCTCTAAGCTTTCATTATGCATTTATTGAGATATTCATCCTCTTCTGGAATCACTGGATCAAAGTCTGTTATCAATACTTCTTGTCCATAATAATCAACTGAGTGCCTAATTCCTTGTCTCCGACTGATTTCAAGATCCTCCTGTTTGGAAAGACATCTGGGACCTCAGGCAGGTGGTCTATCTGGTGTATTTTTATATGCCCAGGTGTTAACTTTGGTCAAAAAGGCACACCTTGTTCACGGCCTTAGGTAGGAAGTTTATGTGACTCCAGACTTCTTTCAAATCACTGATTAGAAAACAGTAATATACCATTCAGCAAAACTGAGAAAGTTAATAAAATTGCTAACAATTAAGTGCCTTATGGATGGTTTTTATAAGCCAATTTCATGAATAAATATCCAGCTAGTAATGTTTACAGGATTCTAAGTGACCAATGACAGACGAAAGAGTATATGCTTAGGATAATGTAAAATCACAATGTGAAAATTTACAGGAGGAAAACTTTAAAATTCCTGTAAGACAGAAAAGTAGACTCAAACAAGAATAAAGATGTACTGTATTCTCAGATAAAGACACTTAGGCTCAAGAACATATCGATTCATCAGTAAATCAAGCAATCCATTTGAATCTCAAAGGAAATCTAAAGGCTTTTCAACATTTAGTTATTTTCCATTGCAAACAAGGCAAAATAAATAGGCAGGGATATCCAAGAGAGTTATGACAATGAATAGCCCTGTTGTGCGAGAACTACTCATACTATACGTGAAAACATATAGTAGAACACAAAGTTCAAGAACAGACCTGAAAACATACCAGAATTGAGTATACAATGAGGCCGCCTCCCAAATCAGTGAGAGCACAGTCAGCTGTGGCACAGTGATACCCATTTAGAATAGGCTCATAGTGCCACACTTCTCACAATAAACCAGGATAAGCTGTACAGGGATCCAAGAATTAAATGGTCAATACACAGAACCATACAACTATTGGCAGAAATAATGGGTAACATTCCTTTATAGCTGTGGAGCAAGAAAAGCCTATTACACGTATGACTCAAAAATCCTTTAAAAAAAAAAAAAGATAAATGTGAACACATAAAATTTACCATGCTAACAACAAAAGCATACTCTAAGTTAGAAAAGCACTGACAATGGGGAAAAAATTTTAATTCACTTCAGTAGTCTTTCTAACATATAGAGAACTAGCTTCTAGATATCTGTTTAGAGAGAGTAACAACCAAGAGAAAAAGAATAGTTCACAAAAAAAGAGCCACAAAAGGCTCTTAAATATATAAAAATATTCCCCAGCCACATATATGAATATATATTATATAACATGTTAACGTAAAGGAAATACAAACAAAAACTACACTACGGTATAATTTCATACAAAGTATGAATTCCCAACCAAGACCTGCCCTTTTGGACGGGCTGGTTACCTGACAATCCCTCACCTCTAGAACTGTCTCAAGTGGCCCCAAAACCTTTTTACCCATGAAATGCTTATAATCCCACTGTAAACAATGTACAGTCCTTTACATGAAAATCCCTGACCCTTTTATTTCGATTGCCCTCTCTTCCCTAGTGGTTCAGTCAGTAAAGAATCTGCCCGTAATGTGGGAGACCCAGGTTCAATCTCTGGGTTGGGAAGATCCCCTGGAGGAGGGCATGACAACCCACTACAGTATTCTTGCCTGTAGAATCCCATGGACAGAGGAGCCTAGCGGGCACAGTCCATGGGGCCGCAAAGAGTCTGACACAACTGAGCAACTAAGTACAGCACATTCTTCCACGTGGTTCAATGATATGTGAGAATGGAGTTCCTTTTTTTTTTTTAAGGTCAAAAACTCATGAAAGGAAATGTTACTTCTCTAGGGATGCATTCCGAGATGCCCAGTTCCCGTGGGCAGCACGTCAATCTCACTCGATGAAGGGGACTTCAGAGTGGCCACGTAAATGAGGAGGAAGGGAGAAGCAGCTGGCCAGCCTCCCACACTCCTCCCGCCCGCCCCGCCCTCTGCCCACTGGGAACCGCTTCCAGGCCCACCGACCGGGAGGCCCGAGGGGCTCTACTTGGGCCCTCTCCCTACTGGCGCGAGGGCACAGAACACACACGGCAATACAGGAAAGGTGCCCGGTGCCCACGCTCACCCAGTCCAGCCTAAACGCCAAACCACGGCCCGGCCCACGCGGCGCCCTCCTGCCCTTCTCCGCTTCCCCCGGCCGGCCGGGCTGCAGCCAACACTGGCCTACCTTGCAAGCAGGGTACAGGCTGCTCAGACATTACAAGATGGGGAGGGTTCCTCCGGCCAGAAAGGCTGCCGGTCCCGGCCCCGCGCCACCCCGCGTTGCCCCAGGGAAAGGACCCAAAGGAGGCTGAGGGGACCAATGTGGCTGAGAGGCCACGCTTCGGCGGGAAAGACCCGGTCCCCTCAGTTTCGCGCGGGAGCCAGCGAGGCTCGACTGCGACCCGGCTCACCCCTGCCGTAAAGCGTCGCCTGCGTCATCCTGCGAATACGACCCCCGCCCCGTTGTGGGCGTCTCCTCTAGAGGTAGGGCGCTTAAGAGAGAGGGCAGGGGAATCTGGGTTCCTCGCTGTTGGCCCCGCCCAGGGGAGGGCTGAGACAGCCTCTAGCAGGAACCGCGAGTAAAAGAGGTGAGATTGGGCAAGTGATAGGACACCTCGCGAGAGCCACGTTGTCCCCCTTGTAGGGTCTCTGCCTCCAACAACAGAAGTGAATGAATGGTAAAACGGAAATTTTACTGTTCAACGGTCTCAAAACTAGAGAAAAAGTTTAAATAAGTATACTTTCAGACGATTTTACAAGTTTGTATACTTCATCAGTCACTCAGTCCATGCTGCGCCAGGCTTGCCTGTCCTTCACCATCTCCCAGAGTTTGCTCAAGCTCGAGTCCATTGAGTCGGTGTTGCCATCCAACCATCTCATTCTCTGTGGTCCCCTTCTCCTCCCACCTTCAATCTTTCCCAGCATGAGGGTCTTTTCCAGTCACCTCTTCGCATCAGGTGACCAAAGTATTGGACCTTCAGCTTCAGCATCATTCCTCCCAATGAATATTCACGACTGATTTCCTTTAAGATTGACTGGTTTGATGTCCTTGCAGTCCTAGGAACTCTCAAGAGTCTTCTCCAACACCATAGTTCAAAGGCATCTATTCTTCTGTTGTCAGCTTTCTTTATGGTCCAACTCTCACATCCCTACGTGACTACTGAAAAAACCATAGCTTTGACTAGACGAAGCTTTGTCGGCAAGGTAATGTCTCTGCTTTTTAGTATGCTGTCTACGTTGGTCATAACTTTTCTTCCAAGGAGCAAGTGTCTTTTCATTTCATGGCTGCAATCACCATCTGCAGTGATTTTGGAACCCCTCAAAATAAAGTCTGTCACTGTTTCCATTTTTTCCCTGTCTACTTGCCATGAAGTAATGGGACAAGATACCATGATCTTTGTTTTTTCAATGTTGAGTTTTAAGCCAGTTTTTTCACTCTCCTCTTTCACCTTCATCAAGAGGCTCTTTAGTTCCTCTTCGCTTTCTGCCATAAGGATGGTGTCATCTGCATATATGAGGTTATTGATATTTCTCCCAGCAAACTTGATTCCAGCTTGGGATTCATCCCAAGTACAGTTATTTCACATGATGTACTCTGCATATAAGTTAAATAAGCAGGGTGACAATATACAGCCTTGACATACTCCTTTCCCAATTTGGAACCAGTTTATTGTTCCACCTCTGGTTCTATTGCTTATTGACCTGTATACAGATTTCTCAGGAGGCAGGTAAGGTGGTCTGGTATTCCCATCTCTTTAAGAATTTTCCACAGTTTGTTGTGATCCACACAGTCAAAGGCTTTAGTGAAGTCAGTGAAACAGAAGTAGATGTTTTTCTTGAATTCTCTTACTTTTTCTATGATCCAATGGATGTTGGCAACTTGATCTCTGGTTCCTCTACCTTTTCTAAATCCAGCTTGAACATCTGGAAGTTTTTGGTTTACGTACTGTTGAAGCCTAGCATGGTGGAGTTTGAGCATTAATTTGCTAGCATGTGAGATGAGTATAATTGTGCAGAAGTTTGAACATTCTTTGGCATTGCCCTTCGTTAGGAGTGGAATGAAAACTGACCTTTTGCAGTTATGTGGCCACTGCTGAATTTTCCAGATTTGCTGGCATATTGAGTGCAGCACTTTCACAGCATCATCTTTTAGGATTTGAAATAGCTCAGCTGGAATTCCATCACCTTCAGTAGCTTTGTTCATAGTGATGCTTCCTAAGGCCCGCTTGACCTCACACTCCTGGATGTCTGACTTTAGGTGAGTGATCACATTATTGTGGTTATCCAGGTCATTAAAATCTTTTTTGAATCGTTCTACTGTGTATTCTTCCCACCTTTCTGCTTTTGTTAGATCCACAACATTGCTGTACTTTATTGTGTCCCTCTTTGTCTTTTATTATATCCTTCATATAGTTGAGGTTATTATTACTTGAATTACTCTGACCTTAGGTAAGAGGCAGTGTCCCAAGAGCAGAAACTCCTTGGCCTCTGTCACCTCCCACTCTGTTATGGGCCTGCTAGGGAGCCACTGCCTCTTAAGCGGGTTTTCCTGGCATTTTCTCAGGTGGTGTCCACACCGCCTTGGTTGGGGGGACGTCCTGGGTCCTAAAGAGTCACAGTGACAAACATGTTTCTCCTGCCTGATGGGTGCCTTGTCTAATTTTTTCCTGTGGAAAAAAGAACATTCTCCTCTAGCGAAATAACATTCAAATGAAGGAGACATGGGCTTCCTCGTGGCTCAGCAGTAAAGAATCCACTTGCAAATCAGAGGATCAGGGTTCCATTCCTGGGTATGGAAGATCCCCTGGAGAAGGAAATGGCAACCCACTCCAGTATTCTTGCCTGAAGATTCCCATGGACAGAGGAGCCTAGTGGGCTACAGTCCATGGTGTCACAAAGAGTCAGATAACTGAAATAACTTAGCAGGCAGAGGAGACACGTGTAGCACAGACAAGAAAAGGAAGATAACAGATAATGCCTCCACTCAGAGATGGCAGATGTTAAATTTGGCCTTGTGTCCACCAGATACCTCTGTGTCCACCTCTGTTCCTTACAGAGGTGTTAGTGAAGCTTAGGAAGCGGGAGATTGATACAAATAAAGATTGTTTCTAGGAGCATGAGTAACCTGCAGCATTTTGGTGGTTAAAATGATCAAGACTATAAAGATGTTTTTAGTAACTGATTATTTCCATTGAAAAATGTAATTCAAGCTTGATTACTTTTTAAGAAGAAACATCATCACAAATGCAGTTTTTCAAGGGAAAACTGAAGTCACCCCTACCCAGATCTATTCCTCAGTGTAACCACCCTTCAAAGAAACAATTGAAGTAAACCCATGGGCTCTGCACCCACTGCAGGGCAGCACAACTGGCTTGCTGCCTACCCCTAATGCTTCAGGATTTCCTGCCCCCATTCTGCTCCCCTACACAGAACCTGCATAGGCTCAGGGCCCCCAAGACCACCTGCTGTCTGGCTAGTCCCAATCTTGACTCTGAATCTGACTCTCAGCCCTTTTTCTCCCCCATTCTGTTTTTTGGGCAGAGGTGGTGGGAATTTCCAGAGCAGAAAGGAGAAGGACAATGAAGCCCCTCAGGTGCTTAGTTTTGCCCAGGCAGTTGCTTCCATGCACTTTAGGTCAGCATAGAAAATTACACAAAACCCGGCAGCCTTCACCTCTTAAGGAGTGAAGGGAGGGTTCATGCCCGGCTACAATTTGCCCACATTGTTGAGGGTGGAAAGGGAAGGGAGTGTCCATGTCCTCTCCAGGTGGAATTACCTGACCAGCCCCTGGGCTCTGAATCTCAGCTGCCCTCCAGATTCCTCCGTGAGTTTCTTTTCCTTCACTCTAGTTAGTGGTGGCTATTTCTCCACACAGAGATCCAAGTCAAAGTCTTTTTTTCTGTGTCCCTTCCCTGCATGAACACATATTTAATAACTACTCATTGTGCCTGGAAATTGAGGTCCAGAGGCTACATGGTTTTGCCACCTGGTTCATGGTGGGGCTCTCATAGTGCAGATCCACTGCTCTCTCCATGCAAATGGCCACTGAGTGCAAGAGAAGATGTTCAACATCAGTAGTCATTAGAGAAATCAACATGAAAATCCCAAGAGATACCACTTTACATCTACCAGGGCAGCTCTAATTTAAAAAATGAAAACACCTGAGACGGAAAAAATAAATTAAAAAATAGACAAAAAAATAAAATAAAAAAATAAAAAATGAAAATAAGAAACATAATAAGGATATTCAGAAATTGAACTCATACACTGCTGGTGAGAATGTAAAATCATGGGGACATTCTAGAAAGTAGTTTGGCACTTCCACCAAAATTTCAACCTAGAGTGACCACATGAGCAGCACTTTCACTCCTAGACGTATATACTAGAGAATTGAAATCAAATATTCAAAAAAAGTTGTTCATGAATGTTTATGGAAGCATTATTCAAAGCCAAAAGGGAGGAAACAACCCAGATGTCCATTGACTTTTGAGTTTTTATGCAAACTATGCTATACCCCTACCATGGATTTTTATTTAACCATAATATGAAACAAAGCAGTGATATGTGCTGAAATACGGATTAATCTTGGAAACGTGATATATGAGAAAAGGTAGATACCAAAGAACACACATTGTAAGATCTCATTCACTTAAACTATCCAGAACAGGGAAATATACAGAGATAAAACATCAACTTATGGTTGTCAAAGGCTGGTGACAAGGGAATGTTGGGAAGAAACCATTTTCTCTACCATTTTAGGTTCAACTGGCTAGGGGCCTGAAAATCAATTAACAGTAAATTAACAGGAGAAAGGTTTACTAACTATGTAGGAACTTTCAGATGAAGAGGCTCCCTAAAGAGCTAGAGTTAGGGGTTTATATACCAACTTTTCAAGGGGCTTGGTGGATTAGAACTTCAGAGGATGAAAGCATTTGATGAGGCTTATTTATACAGTCTTTTGAAATGTTCCCTGGTGGCTCAGTTGGTAAAGACTCCACCTGCAATGCAAGATCTGAGTCTAATCCCTGGGTCAGGAAGATCCCCTGGAGAAGGAGATGGCAACCTACTCCAGTATTCTCGCCTACAGAATCCAATGGACAGAGGAGCCTGACAGGCTACAGTCCATGGAGTCACAAAGAGTTGGAAGGACTTAGCAACTAAACCACTAAACCAATGTCCAAGTTCAGGCCTCCCTGATCAGAGACATATATCCCACCCCACCCCCACCTCCTGGAAATGTGGGTGAGGTTGTAACAGCTGTCTTTTACGAAGTTCAGCTTTAGTCAGATAAGGCAAGTTCAGAAATGATTAATTTCTGCCTCTCTTGTAGCTCAAATGTTTTCAATTTGAACTTCTCTTTGTACCATTCAGGTGGGTTACCAGTCATATAAGGAGAATAGGCAGTCATTGATAATAAGTATAGACTTTCTCTGGGGGTGCTGAAAATGTCCTAAAATTTATTGTGGTCATGGATCCACAATTTTCTGAATATACTAAAAATCAGTAACCAGTACATTTTAATATTGTGAATTATATGGTATGTGAAGAGCATATCAAAAATTTATAGTAAGCCAGAACATACATTTAATAAAATTTCAGTAAAAGGTCGATGGAAAATTTTATAATGTGGTGAATTAAGATTAGAATACTACAACTCACTCATCAGCCTTTACATTAAAGTGTGGGTTACAACGTGGGTGTTCAGATATGATACAATAGGGGTACAAAATATCACATCTAAAATGTTCTTGCTAAAATAACTGAGCCTGCATCTAACCAAGTTCATAGATCTCAGCAGGGAATGTTCTGTTTCTAATGGAACCTGTTCAGGACAGGATACATATAGATGAATACAGAATGTGAGTTTTTCTATAGGACAAATAATCCAACCTTTTCATCAAAAGAATAGCAAAAAAAAAAAGAGGAGCAGGGGCTGTTGTAGGTGAAAAGAGGACTAAGTCCTATTCCAATTAGTGCTATGTAAATTACCAGTTCAGATCCTAATAAGAACAAATCTAATTTAAGAGAGATGTTTAGATCCAATAGGGATATTGGACATGGATGGCTTCCTGTGGCACTAGGAAATAATTGTAATTTTTCTTAGATATAGTAATAGTATTTTGGTTATATATTTTAAAGTCCTATTTGTTATAGCTTATGTTACAGTAGAGTATGTGGAGGAAATAACCTCTTTAGGTATACACATGGTATAGTAAAATACCAGGAATATGCTTTGGAATATGCTAGGAAAAAAAAAAACTTGAAGACACGTTGATTGTTAAAACTGCTTAATTGACATATCTTGTTATATTGTTGTATAGGCTTTGTTTGAAATGATTCATGATAAAGAGCTAAAACTGTCCAAAAGCAACTGTGTAATCAAAACTGATAAGTCATTGCATTCTGAGTATGCTATTGAGTAATCTGGGTGAAAATACCAAAGTGGAAGAGTTTATTCTGGTTGCATTACAAAGACGTAGTTGGTTGTATCTCCAGTTAGGACTGGAAACAGGTGATTTTTAAATAGTGTAGAATTATTCAACTGCTTAATTATAGTGTAGGGTATCTATTTCTAATGATCCCTGTGTAAGAATGTAAATATGGAGAAGTTCTGGAGGATATGTACTGTACATTTAACAGGGTCAGCTCTGAGAATGGCATGAACTGGGGCTGGTGGCCAAAGGTAACCTTCACCATTTGCTGAGTACCTACTATGGGCCAGCTACTTTTCCTCATGCTGGAAATACAGACAGGAAAGAGACATAAATCCCTGCTCACATGGGACTCACATTCTAGTGGGGGAGACTGAAAAGTAAGCTCAATGAAATTCAGGTATACCCTGATAGATAATGATGCCTGCTGTCACCACAGAAAAGCAGAGCAGGGGAATTGGGCAGGAGGAGGGGGAGGGACCTGCACTTGCAGGTAGGTTGTTTGACCAGGGCCTCCCTGAGAAGGAGACATAAAGGCCTGAGGAAGTGACCAGGTGGTGTCGGGATGTCCCTGTGGAAATCTGGGGCACCATCCTGTGAGGATCATATCCTGTGTGCCGCTTATGAAGTTATGCTGTTAAATCATTTAGATAGTTATGAATACAAATAGTCATTTACCCTTCAGTTTTGAAGCAAGAGGAGCTGTGATGTATTCTGTCAGTTTGTTATTTGTCAGGGTTAGGTCCTGAATTACCTTGATGATTCACATATTAGAGTTTGGTTGAAGACCATTGCCACTTTGAATAAATCCAGGTTCTTGCCATGTGTACAAAGAGCGTGCTCCTCTAATATGCACGTGCTCCTCTAATATGGTCCCTACAGAGCATCTTAC
This sequence comes from Neotragus moschatus, assembly GCA_006410615.1. Taxonomy (NCBI): domain Eukaryota; kingdom Metazoa; phylum Chordata; class Mammalia; order Artiodactyla; family Bovidae; genus Neotragus; species Neotragus moschatus. The sequence continues at coordinate 4,325 of SJYA01005571.1, read as the reverse complement.
TTAAGTGGCTCCATCGTGTTTTGTAATTTGTTTCTAGCTACGTGACTGAGAGTGCTGAACAAACCCTAAACTGTCATTTGTCCCTTGAATGTCCCCAGAACACTCATCCCTCATGAGAATCAATAAGTTATAAGCGTGAGAACGTTTGTGTATCTGTGGATGCAAAGCTAATAGGTTATTTATTTCAGGAACCTCAGGGCCAGTATTTAAGTAAGCAGACGGCTCATTGATATATTTCACCACAAACCTCAATCCCAGTAAATTACTCTATGATGTTACTAAATGGTCACAGTGGGTTACAACACAATGTCTTTGCAGTATAAAGTCCAGACCATCTGTCCATTTAGGCTTATTTCTCCTCAGGGTAGGTAGGGGCTGGATGGACTTTTTTTTTTTTTTGGAACTAGAAGACTCGTGTTTTTTTGTTTTGTTTTTTATCTTTTTCTTGCTGAATTCCTACTGAGGGAAATTAATTTGCATCTGTGGCAAAGGTATTTAACCATATTTTCTTTCTTTTCAGGTGCAGTTAAGAGAATCAAAGGGCGTGATCAATAGTTCATCCATTGCCTTGGTGTGGACCCAGAGTGCAAGCACAGACAAAGAGCAGACGCTGACTTCACACTTCTGATAGGTATGTAATACAGGCCTCAGTTGTGCTTTATGTTTCCCCCTTCTGTACAGTAGGCTCCTCTCTCAAGGCAGGTCTCTCACCGAATTTCCTCGAGTTATTGCCTTGTTAGTAGTGTGTTCGGATGTGTTCAGTCGCTACAGTTGTTCATCGTAATGGTCAGAGGAGTTCTGCCTGTGGAATTCAAATATCACCTATTTGTATGTTCCAACAGCACTGAACTCACTTTCAACTCAAAGTCCAGAAAATGCCAGTGTTTTACTGGAGCTGATTTGACACATCTAATAGGTATGGAATAGAACTCCCAGGTTTACTTTGTGTTTTACTCCTTTGCGTTTTACAAAGATGAGTTTCTGAAGATTTTAATTGATTTTATACTGATTCCATGGAGATGGGTTCTTAATGCTAAGACTGTGCAAAAGCTGGGTTATTTCAGAAACCTGAGACCTTTTAAAACTACCAAAATATCCTGATATTTTCACAAACCCCAGAGCTAGGAAAAAATTTGAGGTGATCATGTTTGTCCCCTCAGTTTCTGAAGGAAGGACCTTTTTTCATTCTATGCTGGAATCCCTGAAGACTATGTGTAACTTCCCATGTGAAACGCACTTTGCTATAGGGTCTCCTAGTTAAGAAGCTTTGTTTATTTGTTGAAATCTCTATTGGGAAGGATCCAGCAGAAACTCTCATTTGTTTCTTTACAGGAAGAAAACTAGAGCTGTCAAATTCCTGTTCTATCTTATTATTCTGGTTTATAGCTTAAGGCATGCACAGTAATATTGAAAGAATAATAGGTTATTATTTACGATGCCCTGTTTGTGATTTTAGTAGTAACATACACAGGTGATTTAGAAATTTATACTAGTTTGATAGGGGAGTCACAAGCGACTGTTTTCTAGTAGTTGTACTGGCCAATCACCTCTTATGGACCATATCATTGGCATACTCTCCTGTTGATGTGGGTGAGTGGATAAGAGTTCAGCAGACATTGACTTTGTGTGCTGTATCCTAGCTTTCTATGACATCTATGTTCTTTGAGTCAGCAGTTGGAGCAGGGAGAGATGAAGGGAGAAGAGAGAGGGTGGTCAGCATCATAAACCTCTTATGACCTCATCAACCTCTGACCTCAGATTTTGAACAAATCTTTTTACTTCTCCAGGTTTCAATATCTTCACCTAATTTATGAGTAAATTAATGAAAAGTTGCTACATTTTAAAAAGTTAATTTATTTGAATTGGAGGATTGTTACTTTACAATATTGTGGTGATTTTTGCCATACATAGACATGAATCAGCCATTGGTGCACATGTGTCCCCCCATCCTGAACCTCCTCCCACCTCCTTCCCCATCCTATCCCTCTGGCTTGTCCCAGAGCACTAAGTGCCCTGCTTCACGCATCAAACTTGCACTGGTCATCTATTTTACATATGGCAATACACATGTTTCAACGCTCTTCTCTCAAATCATCCCACCCTCACCTTTTCCCACATAGTTCAAAAGTCTGTTCTTTACATCTGTGTCTCTTTTGTTGCCTTGCATATAAGATTGTTGTTACCATCTTTCCAAATTCCATATATATGTATTAATATACTGTATTGGTGTTTCTCTTTCTGACTTACTTCACTCTGTATAATAGGCTTTAGTTTTCAGCCAGCTCATTAGAACTGATTCAACTGATTCTTTTTTATAGGTGAATAATATTCCAATGTGTATATGTACCACAACTTCCTTATCCATTTGTCTGCTGATGAACATCTAGGTTGCACCCATGTCCTAGCTATTGTAAACAGTGCTCCGATGAACATTGGGGTACATGTGTCTCTTTCAGTTCTGGTTTCCTCAGTGTGTATGCCTAACAGTGGGATTGCTAGGTAATATGGCAGTTCTATTTCCAGTTTGTTAAGGAATCTCCACCCTGTTCTCCATCGTGGCTGTGCCAGTTTGCATTCCCACCAACAGTGTAAGAGGGTTCCCTTTTCTCCAACACTCTCCAGCATTTATTGTTTGTAGACTTTTTGATGGTGGCCATTCTGACTGGCCTGAGATTTTACCTCTTTGTGGTTTTGATTTGCATTTCTAATAATGAGTGATGTTGAGCATCTTTTCATTTGTTTATTAGCCATCTGTATGTCTTCTTTGGAGAAATGTCTGTTCAGTTCTTTGGCCCACTTTTTGATTTGGTTCATTTTTTCTGGTATTGAGCTGCATGAGCTGCTTGTATATTTTGGAAATTAATTCTTTGTCAGTTGTTTCATTTGCTATTATTTTCTCTGATTCTGAAAGCTGCCTTTTCACCTTGCTTATAGTTTCCTTCGTTGTGGAAAAACTTTTAATTTTTTAAGCTCCCATTTGTTTATTTTTGTTTTTATTTCCGTTACTCTGGGAGGTGAGTCATAGAGGATCTTTCTGTGATTTATATCAGAGAGTGTTCTGCCTATGTTTTCCTCTAAGATTCCTATAGTTTCTGGTCTTACATTTAGATCTTTAATCCATTTAGTTTATATTTTGTGTATGGTATTAGAAAGTGTTCTATTTTCATTCTTTTACATGCACTTGCTAATGTCATTCTTTTTTTAATTTATTTTAATTGGAGGCTAATTACTTTATAATATTGTAGTGGTTTTGCCATACATTGACATGAATCAGCTATGGGTTTACATGTGTTCCTCATCCTGAACCCCCCTCCCACCTCCCTCCCCATCCCATCCTTCTGGGTCATCCCAGTGCACCAGGCCTGAGCACCCTGTCTGATACATCAAACCTGGAGTGGCGATCTGTTTCACATATAATATACATGTTTCAATGCTATTCTCTCACATCATCCCACCCTCGCCTTCTCCCACAGAGTCCAAAAGACTGTTCTATACATCTGTGTCTCTTCTGCTGTCTCGCATATAGGGTCATCATTACCATCTTTTTAAATTCCATATATATATATATATATATATGTATTAGTATACTGTGTTGGTGTTTTTCTTTCTGGCTTACTTCACTCTGTATAATAGGTCCAGTTTCATCCACCTCATTAGAACTGATTCAATTGTATTCTCTTTAATGGCTGAGTTNGGGTCATCATTACCATCTTTTTAAATTCCATATATATATATATATATATATGTATTAGTATACTGTGTTGGTGTTTTTCTTTCTGGCTTACTTCACTCTGTATAATAGGTCCAGTTTCATCCACCTCATTAGAACTGATTCAATTGTATTCTCTTTAATGGCTGAGTTATATTCCATTGTGTATATGTACCACAGCTTTCTTATCCATTCATCTGCCAATGGACATCTAGGTTGTTTCCACGTCCTGGCTATTATAAACAGTGCTGCTATGAACATTGGGGTACATGTGTCTCTTTCAATTCTGGTTTCCTCGGTGTGTATCCCCAGCAGTGGGATTGCTGGGTCATATGGCAGTTCTATTTCCAGTTTTTTAAGGAATCTCCACACTGTTCTCCATAGTGGCTGTACTAGCATTCCCACCAACAGTGTAAGATGGTTCCCTTTTCTCCACACCCTCTCCAGCATTTATTGTTTGCAGATTTTTGGATAGCAGCCATTCTGACCATCGTAAGATGGTACCTAATTGTGGCTTTGATTTGCATTTCTCTGATAATGAGTGACTTTGAGCATCTTTTCATGTGTTTGTTAGCCATCTATATGTCTTCTTTGGAGAAATGTCTGTTTAGTTCTT
>SJYA01005569.1:0-18819 GCA_006410615.1 Neotragus moschatus | reverse complement strand
AGGGCAGTGCTTTACGGGCCACGAAGCAGCTGACAGACATCTATTTATTTTGGCAAGAGGGATTTTTCCAATGAGAAATAGAACACATTGTTTAGTCTTCCATCTTTCTGCTGGCTCGGGAAGAGGCCAGGGTGCCCAGCCACAGAGCAGGGATCAGAAGCAGCCTGGAAGGGAGCTCCAGGATATGGGGTCCTCATCCCACTTGGGGGTCCCGTCTCCCTGCTCAGGGCACTCATCCAGCTCCACGTGGACTGGCACATCCTGGAAGCCAATGGTCTGGCCAATTTCAGCACCTGAAGCAGACGGAGCAGGGGCCACCCCAACCTGCCTCTCCAGCCAAGGCAATACCAGAGGCCTTCCTGGAGGCGGCTGGTTTCCCCGGAGCAGCCGTTTGACCTCAGACACGTTGTTGCCCTTTGCAGGACCCTAGTCTCCCTGCTTCAGGACAAGCAGGTGCAGAACTCAGATGTCCACCTGAGTTTATGGCCAGGTGGGGCTCCCTGGCCCCCCAGGTCAGGGAGGAAACCAGTCCACAGGCGTCGGGGAGTGTTTCAGGGGAGGTCCTGGCACCAACTGGCTCTCCTCTGGCATTAGCCTGACCAAAACAGGTCAACAATTAATTTTCTTACATGAGAGTCAGGTTGGCCTTTCTCTGAGCAGTCTGGCTGTCCCCTGCTCCTGTTGCCCTTTGTTTAGAGGAATTTGAACAAAACGTGCGTCTCCAGTCCTCAGAGGGGAGGCACCAGGGACCCCTGGCCTCTGCAGTGAGGACCACGGATGAGGATTTAAATCACAGAAGCGGATCCCTAGCAAACTGGAGGCAGAAACCCTACATCCAGGCATGGGGGGGCCTCACCAGCTCCCGGTCCCAGGCTAGCAGGCTTCCTCCCTGTGTGTACTCCCTCCTTCTGTCTTGTGAGGACCCAAGTGATGGTGTTTAGGGCCCCCTGGATCATCTAGGGTGAACACGTTGTGAGGGCCTTAGCTCAGCCAAGTCTGTGCAAATCGCGGTTGTGGCTTCAGGGATTGAACCTGGATACTTGGGGGCAGGGCATCCTGCCAGAGGACAGAAGACTCTACCCTAAACGTCCTGCTCCCCTGGATCACGAGCGCCTTTGCAGAGGCAGGAGTGAGGCTGTCCAGAGGAGGCGTCTCAGCTAGGTGGAGCTGCTTCTCTTGACCCTGGCTCACTGGTCAGACTCCTGCCTGCTGCGCTTCATCCCTTTGAACTGGCCCAGCCATGGGGTGAGGTGAGGCAGGTGAGTTTATCTGCAGGTGGACACAGGCCGGCCCAGGGGCCCAGGACACCCACCCACTGGCCTGAAAGATGCTGCCCTCAGGCTCGGGGGCCCTCACTCTCCGTGAAAGTTCCACTCCACATTTGGATGCTGAAACCTCGATTTTGCAATTTTCCTGTGATGTTTACAAGAACCTCTTTCCGTTGCCCCAGCTTACAGTAAACACGCAGTCCGCACTCTCTGCTGCAGAGCTGTGGTCTGGGGGCCAGTTCCAACAATGTGCTCCAGTCCCACGTTATCCAGTTCTCCGGGAAGGCACTGGATCTGCATGGTGGCAGGGAGCAGGGCTCGCAGGACTCCCCTCTTGCCCTGCCCTGGCAACTGGAATCACACCTTCCTGTTGGCCAGGTATCACCTTGGGTCCTACTCCTGAGAGCAGGGACAGAGCCCAGACCCTCCAAGCCCCTGGCCTGAAGCAGGGCCAGCTGTGGGCATCAGGCAGAGATGGGGGACAACAAGCCTGATTTCACTGGAATAGTAGCTCTGCTGGGGCTGGTGGGGCTGTGTGTGCATGTGTGTGTGCACACGTGTGTGTACTTGTGTGTGTGCCTGTGTGTGCACGTGTGTGTGTGCACCAGTCTCCTTAGGAAATGGATTCTCTGCCCACCACTCTGCCAGAACGTCCGTCTGTTTGTGTATCTGTGCATGTGCGTGTTTTTGGTGTGTGAGTGTGTGCAGATGATTGCCTGTGTGTTCCTGTTGTGAGTGTACGTGTGTGTGCACATACGTGTGTGTCCCGCTCCATCTTCCTTTGGTCCCTGGGCTGCCTGTGCCCAGACCGGCCCTGAGTGGAAGGTGGGGAGGTGGCTCGGGCAGGTCAGCTGGGTGTCAGGACCCCCTGCAGGGAGTGACTGGGGAGGCTGCCCAGGGCCCCTTTGTCCAGCATGAATGTCAAATGTCAAGTGCAGCCTGAGGCAAATAGTTCCCACACCTCATCATCTCCCGAGAGCGAGGTTGGAGAGGGCCCGTGAGCACATGACAGGAACAAGGCCCCTTTGTGTGCCGGGGCAGCTGCGGCCGTGCAGGAGCTGAATGGCCCGGCTGTCCAGCCGCCTGGTCTCCCACTTGCCACATCGGCCTGAGGCGTCCGGTCACACGAAGCCTTGTTCCTGGACCTGCTTGGGAGCCTTGCCCCCGACTGTGGGCTACTTTCTCCCCGGCAGAATGCTTCCAGGCAAAAGGCAGTCACAAATATGGTAATCTCTGGTGGTTATTCAGAGCGGCCAGAACAATGAGAAGAGGACAATCTCAGTTAGCGCTGGCTGAGGCTGAGTCCAGGATCTGCAGACCAGCCTGGATCTGAGCCCCACCCCGCTCGGCCTCAGGGAGATGGGGGTGCAGCGAGGATTCGCTCTGTGCCTGCCTGCCCCTGCCGTCCCCCTGCGACCCCCAGTGTCTCCCCTCCTCTACTGTCTGTCTGGCCCTGGGCTGCCCTGGAACCAGCTGAGCCCCCTAACCCCTGGGGCTGGTGAAGAGCTAGCATCCCCTTGCCCCCACCAGGATCTCCCCACTCAAGTCCCCGGGTATCTCCTTGCTGTTGAGAAGCAGGCAGGGAGGGAGTCCTGTGGAGGTCAGGCCTCTGCAGGTGTGTTAGAGTTGGGGGCAGAGGCAGCCTGCTGCAGAGGGGGCCTCACAGGACACTGCCAGCAGCCTGCCTACATAGGCTGGGGCTGGGGCTGGGGCTGGGGGAGAGTAGTTGAGCAAATAGTACATGCGCAGGGGCCCCCAGGACCTGGGTTCTTGCTGGTGGAGGGGGTGTCCAGTACAGCGGAGGGAGCCGGGAAAGCTGAGGGTTGGAACTCGGGAAGGAGGCACTTGCAGACCCAGGTGCAGATTGAAGGATGGGAGACTAGTCTAAAGGGACTCCTACCAGGGCACATTCCAGCATCAGAATAAAACAAAGATGGTGACAGGTGAGAGCCTGTCACAGGAAGTGTCTCTATCAGCATAAACAGGTTTAATTAACTAATGAGGAGAGGAGACAGTGCTTCCCTACAGTAGAATTCTAGCTGACCAACGATGGGGTTAGAAACATGCTGCCTGGCTCAGGTCGCACCAACAGCAAGGAAGACTTCTGGCTGTGAGAACAGGCGAAGAGGCCGCCCAGCGGCGAGTGTGGACTGACTGATCCCACGTGTCCCACAAACCCGCACGAATTATACAGAGGACACGCCTTTCCAAGAGCAACCCCTACAGACCCACAGTTACCAGTCAGCCAGGACTGGCGCCCCAGGCCTGACACAGGGATACGTCCACAGCCTCCAGACAGGACAGGACACACCCAGGTGAGCCACTGCCCTGGGGTCAGCCTGGGTCTGCTTCAGTCCAGGCAGCACAGCAAACCCAAAGTGGGGACTTGTGACTCTTCAACAATGTCAAGGTCATGGAAGCCCAGGGAGGACTGGGGATGTTCCTGATGGAGGGCGAACAGAGACAGGGCCTCTGGACACATTGTGTGACTCTAGGGTGGGTCGCCTTGCCGCAAAGGTTATTATGGGGACAATCGGAAAGACTAAAATGGGTCTCTAGGCATGGAATACATGAGCAGTTTTTGCATTATTTTTGCAACTTTTCAAAATGTTTGAAATTGTTTTGAAATAAAAATAAAAGTTTGGAAGAAAAGGCAGTTGCTCTGGCAGCTGGGTTCCAGCCTCCAGAACCATCTGCCCAGTTCAGAATGCAGGCCCATGGGTCCTGAGGGTGGCAGCACCGGGTTGCCCAGGACAAGGAGGATGGAGAGGAAGGGGTTCCCTCAGCAGGAATGCAGCCTGGACTCAGAAGCCAAGGAGGGCAGGTGGGGAGGCACACTCATGCTCACTGCCCTGACCGCACCCCCTCAGTTCCGAGCCTCCTCTCCCCACTTCCTCCCTATTGTGAAAGCCCACGGTGAACACCCACTCGGCAGGGTCCCTCTCTGGGACCCAGGCTCAAGGTTCTGGTCAGTTAGTCCTGACCTCATGTCCTGCAGCTGGGGGCTACCTGGCCATCTACAGGCCTGGTTCTGGCTCCCACGGCCATTCCCCAGGGAAGAGTGTTACCTATGACCTGGATGTGGGGGGGGGGGGAGGGACACTTGTCATATAGCTGAGCCAGACTACGTACACACAGACACACACATATAAACACACGTACACACATGCACACATGTACACATACATCCGTAAGTGTGTGAGTTCTAACACACACACGACTTCCTTGCAAATGAGGCTGGAGAGCTGCCCTGGAGAAACATCCAAAACGCAGTTTCATCTCCAGGGTGTGGAACTGCACACAGTTTTGACTTTCTGTGTTTTGCTTATTCAAATTTTCTAAAAGAATACATAATATTTTGTGGTGAGAATCTCTAAACAATAATCTTTAAAATACAAACAATGAAAGCAAGTGATCAGGAAATGATGCACTCTCAGTGTGCTTTCCAAATGTTTATTTAAAACACAATCTTGGGGACTTCCTTGGTGGTCCAGTGGCTAAGACTCTGTGTTCCCTGTGCAGGGGGCCCGGGTTTGATCGCTGGTCAGGGAACTAGATCCCATATATTCCAGCTGCTGCAGCTGGAAAGGCCCAGGGCAGCCAAACAAATAAATGTTTAAATTAATAATAAAATAAAATGGTTGTATCTTTAAAATGGGAAGGAATTAGAAAGTATTTTGAACAGAATTAAATAAATACATAAAATGCAGCCTCAGTAGATCCTGGCACTGTCCCCCAGAAAGTTCTAACCTTAAAGCAGCCTGCCACGGGATTCAGTCTCTAGAAGGCCGACTCCAGAGCAGGCCACCACCCCACCCCGACCCTCCTTCCCGACCTTCCAGGACCCTGTCCCATTTCACTCCTAAGGCCAGGTTCCAACACAAGTCCTGCAGGGCTGACCAGATGGGGCCACTACAGGTGAAGGACACTGGAGATGCGGAGGAGCCGTAGCCCCCCTGCCAAGGAGAAGGCTTGACCAAGGTGACCCCACCTGTGCAGTGCTGGAAGGGAAGGCTGAGGGCTGACGGCTGGGGTTTGACCTGGAACCTGGAGAAGTGAAGACAGGAACATCGAGCCTTTAACCACAGTATAATATGTGTATTAAAAAAACAGAGATTTCACTTTGCTGACAAAGGTCCATCAAGTCAAAGCTATGGTTTTTCCAGTAAAGTCATGTATGGAAGTGAGAGTTGGACCATAAAGAAGGCTCAGCGCCAAAGAATCGATGCTTTCGAATTGTGGGGCTAGAGAAGATTCTTGAGAGTCCCTTGGACAGCAAGGAGATCAAACCAGTCCATCCTAAAGGAAATCAACCCTGAGTCCTCATTGAAAGGACTGATGCCGAAGCTGAAGCTTCCAATACTTTGGCCACTTGATGCAAACAGCCAACTCATTGGAAAAGACCCTGATGCTGGGAAAGATTGAAGGCAGGAAGAGAAGGGGATGGCAGAGGATGAGATGGTTGGATGGCATCATCGACTCAATGGACATGAGTTTGAGCAAACTCCAGAAGATGGTGAAGGACAGGGAAGCCTGCTGTACAGCAGTGGGGTTGCAGAGTCAGACATGACTTAGCAACTGAACAACAGCACATAATATGTATGTACACACACACACACACACACACACACTCACTCACACACACTGTTTTAAGTGTGTAAATATGATCACATCCATGCTTTCTCAGAGCAGTGTTTCTTGTGCCTGACAAAGGGCTGTGGAGCCAACCCAGGACAGAGGGGAATCCGCGGTCCGGCTGGCACATGGGGTCAGAGGGCATGAGGTCCAGACAGCTAGAAAGGCTGCAGGGCCAAGTTTAGACTCAATGCTGTTCCTGGAGGGCAGCACTGAGCTCTCTCTGATTTTGTTCTGGGTTGTTTGGGAGCAGCAGGAGTGGGATCCCTTGGGGAGGAGTTGGCGAGGCTATGTCCACGGGGTGGACTCGAGGGGACAGGACAAGAGGACACGGGTCTGCTATCTGAGGCGGTAACACTTCCCCTGCAGGGAGCCCCACGCAGGGGCTGACCTTGGCTGGCAGACCGTGGCCCTGCCCCTGCTCTCAGAGCCCGGGGCGGCCCTGATGGCCCTTCGCACCAGGAGACCTTCTCCAGGCTGCCATACGCAGGGCAGCACGATGCACAGCCCCTACTGGGTGGGGCCCCGGATCTGGGCTCCTCTTCAGGAGCAGACACACGTGTGGTGTCACCTGGTCCACTTCAGGTCATCCTGTGGGGACTGGGTTCAGGTGACAACACAAAGCCCTGCTTCCTTGGCTGCCGTCCTGGCCGGGAGGCACGGCTGTCCTTGACCCCGATCCAGCTCCCACAAGCCTCGGGCAGGATGGCCTGCCATCCAAGAGCTCCTGCAAAGCCCACAGCCCCTGGAGATGCCACACGTGGTTCAGTTCCAGGCGTGCACAGGGCGATGTGGAGCCACACGTCTGGAGGAGACCGAGGGAACGGCGCTCAGTCCTGCGAGGCCACTGGGCTCAGGGATGCGAGCTGCAGTCTGGCCTGGGGGTAGGGGAGATGGAACCCCAGCCCCTCCTTCCTCAGACGGACATGGACAGTGGGAACACAGCAGCCAGCCGCCCTGGAACACAAGCACATCCGGGCCGCACCAGGCTCTCAGGAACAGAAGAAAAAGCCATCACCCCACAGGCTCTCTGAGGCGGATGATGATGGATTCCCCACGCGCCTCGGGACCGCAGGGACGCCTCTGGCGCCTGGCTCTGATCAGGGAGATAGCCATCCCTCTCGGGACAGTGGACTGCCTGTGTCCACGCTCCAGGGTGTGAGGCTAGCCCTTGGGAACGTCCCTGGGGCCACATCGAAGCACTGGGCGAGGCCAGGGTGGGGGCAGCTCCCTGGCTGAGGGCTGAGGCACTTCCTCTGAGTGGGAGGGTGGCTGCTCTGTGCATATTTGGGAGATAAAAGCACCCAGAACTACTGCTCAGCCCCTTCTCCTGCCCCTTCATCTGGCTGTCGTGAGGCTGAACTTTGAAACGCCGGCATCTCCGAGTGAATATTTAAGCTAAGTGCAGTAAGCACTGCCTGGATGACGAGGGTTCACGCCTAAATCCCCAACTCCCACCCCTCTCCCGCCTCAGAGTCTTGCGTTCCTCGCTGCAACAAGACACTTCTAGCCCTTCTCCTTGGTGACACCCGTGCCCTGGATGGACCCTGGTTACGTCCATGAGGCAGGACAGGGGTGCAGGTGCCAGCTGGGTTCCCAGAGCCAGCACTGCCTGGCGCGGCCTCTCCCACAAGCGTCCCAGCCTAGGGGCCACAGCCGCTGGGCGCTGGGCTGACACTGACGTGCCAGTGGGTTCTAGCTGAGCTAAAGGCGGCTTGGGATCAGCAGGGCCCAGAGTGGGATATACAGAGCCTGGCCTGGCCTCCGGCTGCCTCGTCCCCAGAGGCCCAAAGGCAGACCAGGATCTGGGCCTTCCTGACCCACCCCAGGATTCGGGCCCCAGCCCCATGCTGGGACTTGCTGGTTCAGTCTAATCTCTGGGTGATGGCCACGGGTAACCAAGGCCTCTCTGCATGAGAGACCAAATCAGGACCAAACCGGGTCCCCTGACCAGGCCTGGCCCTTGCCTGGAGCCGAGTCGCCTGGGACAGAAGAAAGCTCATTTTGATTTGTCAGCCAGAGTGGACTCCTGCCTTTGTCTGTCTGAGAGGCTGGGTGTGGGACCCAGGAAGGGTGGGCAGTGTGCAGCGGCCCATGGCAGGGCTGACCTCGTTCAGGTCCCAGGGACTTGGGAGGAGCCCCCCTCTGGGGTTGCCATGAGGACTGAAGGACAGAGCGAGAGGATCCCCAGGAGGCAGAACCCATAGATCACCGTGGGCCCGGCTGTTTCCTCCCTCCTCTAGGCAACAAAATCTACTGAGGTCCTGGTATGAGACACAAGAGGAGGCCCCAGAGAAGGAGGTGGACTTAAGGGGATGAAGAACATCCCCTCAAATGAGATGGAAGAGGAACCCAAGAGGTGGGGGGCGAAGTCTTGGGGTTGCCCACATTTGACACATGGGGGTACAGTGAGCAAGTAGGACAGGAGAGGAGCCCCAGGGTAGATTCCTCTCGTGTTTGCCTTGGTTTGAGTGAGAGGCACTGAAAGGCATTCCAGAGCTGAGGGATGAACCAGGAGGAAGGACCAGGAGACAAGGAAGGAAGTGGCAGAGGGCAGGGACCAAGGAGGGTGCATCAAGGTGTCTGGGCCAGGCAGGGTGTGGGCAGCCCCAGGACAGCGCTGGGGTCCTCACCAGCTGTTCTCAGATTCCCCAGGCACAGCAGATGCATTGGGAAGGGGGGTGCTGTGTGTGTGGCAGGCCTCCCTGAGGGAAGCAAGGCCCTGGACAGACAGGGAGGGCCCTGCAGGAGGGGCTGATGGAAGGTCGGGGCTTCGGGAGTCTATTCTATGGGCACATGGGTGAGCTAGATGCCTGGGGACACTTCGGGCAGAGACGCTTCCCAGGGCACTGACTACCCTTTGTTGCAGGCACAGTTCCTGCTGGCTTTCAAGTTCTCATGATCCAGGCTTTCCCAGTTTTGTGAGATTGTGACAGAAAGTTGTGGTTTGCAGAGGATGGAAATTCCATCCCTGTGGTCTCCGATGGAATCATTCTCAAATGCCTCCAGGGTTTGCACGGACCAGCCAGCTCTGGGAAATTCTCCTAGCCCCCCAACCCTCATCTTTCCTCAGGGCTTTGGGGGTCCCAGGAAGCCCCAGTGGGGTGGTGAGGGCATGGGTATAAATGCTGGACCCATACTTCCCAGGAGTCCTAGACCAGACTTCTGTCTCCAAAAACATCTTAGGTTCAGGAGTCTGGCGCTTACTTTATCTTTTCTGTATCTGTAAAGCCAAGTGACTTCAAAAGGCCACCAAGTTCAAGCATCTCTGCTTCCTGTACGTCTGGCTCCCAGGGAGTGCACGGAACCTCTCCGCTCAGTGCCCACCCTCTCCTTCTAGGCAGGGTGTTGGCAGAAGTGTGTTCTGCTAGCTTCTAATGTGGCTACCTCCTCCAGGAAGAGGCACGAGAGAGACAGAAACAGAGAGATGAGGTGGAAGGAGAAGTGGGGAGAGGTGAGGGGAGAGGGGTGTACAAGAAAGAGAAACTGAGGGCTGGGGATATCACAGGGACCCCTAGCCTGCATTCCCCTCCCCCAATCTGGCTGTTTGCTCTACACCCCAGCACATTCTTCTGGTTTTTGTTTTTTAATTGAAGTACACTTGATTTACGATATTGTATTAGTCTCAGGCGTGCATGCATGCATGCTAAGTCGCTTCAGTCTTGTCTGATGCTTTGCGACCCCATGGACCAGAGTCCCCCAGGCTCCTCTGTCCATGGGATTCTCCAGGCAAGAATGCTGGAGTGGGTTGCCATGCCCTTGTCCAAGGGATCTTCCCAACCTGGGGATAGAACACAAGTCTCTTATGTTTCCTGCATTGACAGGCAAGTTCCTTATCCACTAGCACTATCTTGGGAAGCCCAGCTTCAGGTATATAGCAAAACAATCAGATCATTTTCCATTATAAGTTATTACATGATATCAAATTTTGTTCCCCGTGTTATATAATAAATCTTTGTTGTTATATATAGTGGTATGGATCTGTTAATCCCAAACTCCTAATTTATCCCTCCCTGACCCTTTAGTGTTAGTCACTCAGCTGTGCCTGAATCTTTGCAATCCCATGGACTGTAGCCCGCCAGGCTCCTCTGTACATGGGATGCATCAGGCAAGAATACTGGAGTGGATAGCCATTCCCTTCTCCAAGGGATCTTCCTGACCCAGGGATTGATTCCAGGTCTCCTGCATTGCAGGCAGATTCTTTACCACTGAGCTACTAGGGAAGCTGGTTTCCCTACTCTTAGGAAATCGTAAATTTGTTTCCTATGTCTCTGAGTCTGTTTTATATAGATTCATTTATTGTTTGTATTTCTCTTTTTCTGTCTGACTTACCTCACTTAAGTATGATAATCATCCATGTTACCACAAATGCCATTATTTCATTCTTTCTGAGTAATATTCCATCACATATAGACCTCCCATCTTTATCCATTCATCTGTTCATGGACATTTAGATTGTTCCCATGTCTTGGCTAGCATGAATAGTGAACACACAGGTGCGTGTATCTTTTTGAGTTTTTAGAGTTCTGTCTGGATATATGCCCAGGAGTGGCACTGGTGAATCAGATGGTAATTCTATTTTTAGTTTTTTAAGGAACCTCTACACCGTTCTCCATAGTGGCTGCACCAATTTACATTCCTACCAATAGGGTAGGAGGGCTCCCTTTTCTCCCTCTCCAGCATATGTTATTTGTAGACTTTCTAATGATGGCCATTTTGACCTGTGTGAGGTGATACCTCACTGCGGTTTTGGTTTGCATTTTTCTGATGATTAGCAATTTTGAGCATCTTTTCATGTGCCTGTTGGCTGTTAGTATGTCTTCTTTGGAGAAAAGTCTAGTTAGATCTTCTAACTGATATTGAGTTATATGAGCTGTTTGTATATTTTGGAAATCAACCCTTGTCAGTCACACGGCTTGCAAATGTTTACTTCCATTCTGGGGTTATCTTTTTGTTTTGTTGATGGTTTCCTTTGCTGTGCAAAAGCTTTGAAGTTTGACCAAGCAGTACATTCTCTTAGCTCAAGTCCCTGGAAGTCCAGTTCTGTCTCTGCAGCCAAGAGGCCTCATCAACACAGGGAGGCTTAAAGAGCCATGCCTGTGAGCCCCAGCCCCCCGGGGCATTTGACCAGCCTTGAGCAAGTCCTGGCTTTAATCACTGCATTTCAATATTCTATATTTGACACACATTCCATTTGACTGTGAAGTTGCCTGGCACCCCGTGTCCCAGGGGCTGTTTGGAGCTCTGGTTCTAAACCCCTTTGGAGATACTGCCCCGGATGAGACTCCCTGGTCCAGAAGGTTCCCACAGACAAGGGCTGTGATAAGAGCCCTGCCTGCATTTTCCAGCTCCGACTCTGCTCCTGCCAGAAGCACATTATCTTCCCCAAAGGAAACAACTCGGACCATGTGGTCTGCAGACCTGCCTCACCCCAGACACTGACCACAGCTAACTGCAAGCCCACGTCGCCATCTTGTTCATCCTCGGAGACCTTGTCTGTATGACAGCTTTGCAGGATGTTAACATCACTCACCTAACCAGATGCTGCCCCAATTCTGAACTGGTTTTGGTGGACATAACCTATTATATGCTTCTGATGAACAACATTTTCAGCACATTTCCATCAATTAACAAAATCCAGAGGAGGAACTTTTCAAGTATGTTTTGGCAGGTTACTCTTAAAAACACATCTGTATCTTCTTTGTAAAATGTTCAGTCACATCCTGTTGACAACTTTTTTCCTTTTTAGACACATTCTCTTTTGGAATATGAAAACCAAGTTATGAGCTAATCCCTATAGTAAAGGTAACTTGGATAAATGTTAAAAACCAAGCAACTCAGTATTTACAGCAATTCCTTTCATGTTCTGCTGGGCGGGACAGACATTAATGTGAAAGCCCCCACAGAGCCTGTTGGCTGCAGTTCACAACCAACCACTGTCCCAGTCTTACTCAACAGACCCTGGGGGTGACGGAGGAACACATGCTCTGTCCCCAGAACAAAGGGCGAGAGGAGAAAAAAGAATGGGAGATTTAATATTTTTGAAACTATCATGTTCCAGCTTGTAGGGATAAATTTTGAAAGGTAGACTAAATGGTTTTCTTGAAAAATATAAAGCGCAAAATTGGCTCAAGTAGAAATAGGAAATCTAGTCATTCCAGTGGTGCCAGGGATGGGGCCACAGGTGGTGTTATGTATGTTTTCACAACCTTTAAGGGGTCATCTCTCTGCAAGGGAGGGACAGAGTGGCCTGTGCTTAGGAATGCAAGCCCGGAGACCAGCTCCTGAGTCCTAGTTCCACCTCCATCTCCTGCCAGCAGAGTGACCTTGGACAGGCCACTGAAATGGCCTGTGCCTCAGTTTCCCCAAATGTCAAATGGACCTAAAAATAGAGCCTAACTCACAGGGTTGATGTGAAGTTTAAAGATTTAATTCATGCAAAATATGTAGAAATGTGTCTGTTGCCAAGTAAGAACTCCAAACAGACGAATTGTTTTGAAGAGCTGACATCCTTCCCAGGCACAAGACAAGACAAGATCACTCTTCACTCTATACAGCTAGGCAAAATCCTGAAAAACCAACGGTGGGTTTTTACACACACACACACACACACACACAACACACCAATAGGGACACATGATTTATGAAGGGACATCCTTACTCTAAGTCAAAGCAATGACAGACAGACTCCAACACACCAGGAGCAAGTAAAGCTTATCTCAAGAATGCCAGGATGGGTCACATTGTAAAATGTGTCAGTTCAATCTGCTGCGTTAAGAGATTAAAAAGAAGAAAATCCTCAGTCATTTCAAAAGATAGTCAGCTCCCCACCAAAGCATTTGGTACAAGTTAATATTCATTTTTGAATTCCAAGCACATACAACTGCAAAATTTTTAGGAAGCCAAGTATGGTAGGAAAATTCCTCAACCTCTAACAAATATTGTACTTAATACATTAGAACTGCTGCTGCTGTTGCTGCTGCTAAGTTGCTTCAGTCGTGTCCGACTCTGTGCGACCCCATACACGGCAGCCCACCAGGCTCCTCTGCCCCTGGGATTTTCCAAGCAAGAACACTGGAGTGGGTTGCCATTTCCTTCTCCAACGCATGAAAGTAAAAAGTGAAAGTGAAGTCACTCAGTCGTGTCCGACTCTTAGCGACCCCATGGACTGCAGCCTACCAGGCTCCTCTGTCCACGGGATTTTTCAGTCAAGAGTACTGGAGTGGGGTGCCATTGCCTTCTTCGAATACATTAGAACAGGGGTCATAAAACTTCTATAAAGGGTCAGATAGCAAACAGTTTAGATTTGGGGAGCCATATGGAGAATGAAATCACTGCAGAGGGTGACTGCAGCCATGAAATTGAGACACTTGCTCCTTGGAAGAAAAGCTATAATCAACCTAGACAATGTATTAAAAAGCAGAGACATTACTTTGTGGTCAAAAGTCCATCAAGTCAAAGCTATGGTTTTTCCAGTAGTCATATATGGATGTGAGAGTTGGACCATAAAGAAATCTGAGCACCAAAGAATGCATGTTTTGAACTGTGGGGTTGGAGAAGATTCTTGAGAGTCCCTTGGACAGCAAGGAGATCCAACCAGTCAATTCTAAAGGAAATCAGTCCTGAATATTCATTGGAAGAACTGATGCTGAAGCTGACGCTCTAATACTTTGGCTACTGATGAGAACTGACTCTGGAAAAGCCCCTGATGCTGGGAAAGATTGGAGGCATGAGACGAAGGGGATGACAGAGGATGAGATGATTGGATGGCATCACCGACTTGATGTTCCAGGAGCTGGTGATGGACAGGCAAGCCTGGCGTGCTGCAGTCCATGGGATCGCAAAAAGTCGGACACAACTGAGCAACTGAACTGAAGTGATGGTCACTGTCCCACCTATCTGATATCACTGTTACAGCACAAAGCATTTAGACCATATGCAATCAGTGTGAGTGGCTATGTACCAATAAAACTTTATTTACAAAGAGAATCCATTAACTGGGCTGAATTTGACCTTTTGGTCGTAGACAACTCAGACAGTAAAAAATTTGCCTGCAATGCTGGAGACCCGGTTTGATCCCTGTGTCGGGAGGATCCCCTGGAGAAGGAAATGGCTACCCACTCCTGTATTCCTGCCTGGAGAATTCCATGGGCAGAGGAGCCTGACAGACTGCAGTCCACGGAGTCGCAGAGTTGGACATGACTGCATTAGAGCCGTTCACATTATAGTCAGAAACGAAAGAAAGACACTTGACTTCATGCTGCAGTCCTTCTGCAGGTGGATTCTTCACTCGCTGAGCTACCAGGGAAGCCCTTAATATAAGAATACACACAAGAAATAGACTAGAGAGGCAGAGATTAAAATGCAATTATTTAATAGTGATATGACTATTCGTCTAGAAGATCCAAAACAATCAACTGACAAACAGGTAGAATTAGAAGTGGCCAATTTTAAGGTCAATATACAAAAATAATAGCATTTATTGAAATAGCAGTATATATTATAACAGTTCCATGAGAAAAAGGGTCCCACTGGTGATAGCAACAAAACCCACAAATAAACCAAGAAACGAGTAGTTCCAAATCCAACCCTGTTGATCGATTTCTTTCTTAAAAGAAACCTTGAAATATCACTAAAGTTCTAAACAAGTCTCCAGACAGACCCCTTCCTGAACAGGGCTTCTCATCACGCCAATGTCAGCTTTCTAAACTGTGCCCACATTCAGCACAACCCTCATAAAACCGCCAGCAGGGCTGGTTTGAAGCAGCAGCTTCTAATCTTCAAGTGGAAGAGAAAATGTGCCAACTCCACTGAGACATTTTTACTTTTAAACATTTTTATTTTGTATTGGTGTATAGGCAGTTAATGAACAATATTGTGAGAGTTTCAGGTGAATGGCAAAGGGACCCAGTCATACATACACATGTATCCATTCCACTGACACATATTTTTAAAAGAACACAAGAAGGAACTTGCTGTAAAGCCATCATAATCCACACACCTGTTGTTGTGCAGAAATTGACATGTAGATAGGTCAGCACTAAAAGACCAGAGGCTGAACCATGTTTGTAAGAAGTTAGTTCAGGATGAAGGTAGCATTTCACATCAGTGAGGAAAGATACCTTTTTCAGTGAATGATGAGACGACAATTGTCTGTGCATCTGAAAAAGAAAATAATAAACCCCAGCTGCACACAGCCCCTGGGGTGCACGCTCCCTCCTCACCACTCCCCACAGCTTCTCTGCCTCCAGCTGCTTCCATTTCTTGCTCAAGCTCAGAACCTAAGGTGAGCCTGGACCTCCATCACCTGCGGAGATGAGGCTGAGTGACCTGCTGGAGAAGGGAGATTGATAGGGAGCTGCAAGGGGCCCTGGAGGTTGCCACACACCAGATGCGTCAGTTACACCATGTGGGGTGAGGGGGGAACAGAGAGAAGGCAGAGAGAGTGGGGGTCACCCGAGAGTCTGGGGGAGACTGTGCCCCAACTGCAGTGATTACGTTGGGGGGAACAGGGATAAAGGCCCCTCTGCCCCGTCCAGGTTCTCATAGGCTGATCCAAAACTCGCCCCTCAAAGTCCACCATCTGAGTTTCTGGAACTCAGCTGGAAGAATCTGTAGTCCTGGCCAGGCCCAGAGCCCATGCCCAGCAGGACAGGGTCACGGTGAGCCATCATTCCGAGCTCGCAGTGGGCCTCCTCGTGGATCCACAGACCCCCCCCTAGTCTGCCTCCTTCTGAAGAGGAGCCCCGCGCCTTCCTGGCGCTGCCTGTGCTTCTGCTGACGATCACCGGAGATAGCCCAGCCCTCCAAACATAAATAAGCAGTCTGCTTGATAAAACAAATTACGCACTTTTTGACATTTGCTGGTATTCCAATCCCAGAAATTCTGTTAAGATGAATTCTGACAACCCCTTTCCCACCCACACCAGGTGGTCCTCTGCTGGGGGGAGGCATGAGTTCCTGTCCCTGCAGCCCACCTCCCAGCTGGGCTGGAGGGGAGGCTCCCACGGAGACACAGATGTTCACGGGGTCCTCTCCCCAGCGTGGCATCAAAGGTGGCAGCATTCCCCCAGGTCCAGCATCCCTACAGAGCACACCTCGGAACAAGCCACCTCCCCAGGACCTTCTACCCCCACAGGACCACCCAGGCTGTGCCAGAGCTAGAGGCTTGGCTTGTCCAGGGCAGGCAGGACCACTGGGGCCCGGGGGAGAGGTCCACCTCTGCCTCAGTGGGGAGGGGGCCCCAAGTGGCACCTGGTCACTTTCTCACTGTGGACCCCCAGGAATCCATGAGCTGGCCTCCTGCTGGTCCTGGGAGTCCCTGCCCTGGAGGGCAAGCCCCTCCGTGGGCAGGCTGTCAGGGGATGCTGGTCCCATGTACTGACCACAGGAATCCACACGCCCCCAGGAAACCCTGGGCAGCCTTGAAATTTGGCCACTCGGTGGCCTGGGTCACGTGGGGGCCTGGCTTGTTCCATGGGGCAGGTGCTGCAGTTTAGAAATCCTGGTGCATAGCCAATGGCCACAGAGCCCAACCTATAAGTTCCCTGCCCACAGTGACTCCCACTGCGGTCAGCTCCCCTGTGCCGGTCCAGCAACAAATGCCAGAACTGCAGAAGGTGGATTCCACATTAAGTCCCAAAGCTCCTAACACATCGACTAGGTCATTCACTCTGCACCCTGGAAAGCACCAGTGAGAAGCATGAATATTGGGGTGTCTGTGCCCCCAGGAGAGCCGCTCCTTGGGATCGCAGGCCCCTCTACCCCTCTAGGCTCTCAGAGGCTGGGCCTAAAAGTCCAGGTCCTCCCTCCGAGGGTGGAGGCCCCCTGACTCATGGTCTGCCTTCACTTTACTGGACCTTGGCGAGTTCTCAGCGTTGGCTGCCTGGCCTGCCCCCAGCACCCCACCCTGCCTTGCTCCCGCTGACCCTCTGCACCCAGTGCGGACCAGGCGGCCCGGAGACTGCCCCTCCCCTCTCCCCGTCTGCTCCCAACCCTGGGCTACCTCCCAGTGATCTGAGGGCTGTTTGTGAAGTGTCCAAGCTGTGGACATGACAGGACAAAGCTGGGGGGTCCCCCTCAAAACACTGTCTACTCTCTTCTCTTAAGAGGATCCCATGCCCCCCACACACCCTCTAGGGTCTGGTCAGGACACCACCCCCCAACTCTGGGAGGGCCACGCCCTGGAATCCAGCTTTCTGAAGAATCTGTCTCTCAGAGACTCCCGGTTCAGAGTTGCTCCTGTGTCTCCTCCCACCCCCAGAATTGGGACCCAAGGCACTCAGAAATGACCCTTCTGAGGCCAGAGGAGAGGAGATTGAAGCGCTGGCTTGAACAGGTGTCCCTGGGGCTCACAGGACACCCCTGCCTGGATCTAGGCCAAGGGCCTCCCTTCTTCTCCCTCCTGGATCCTCGGTTCCTGTTTGTGGGGAGCTGGGCTGGGCCGTGGGACCTGGAGTAGCTCTTGGGGTTCGCCAGGCAGGGAGGACTTGGGCCAGATCGGCTCACCTGGTTTCCCAGCTCGGAACCCTGCTCCTTTCTTTGGGTTGGGAGGCTCAGCTAGTCTCAGGATGGGCGCTTCCTCCATCTGCCTTCACGCCCTCCTCTGCTGGCCTTGGAGAAGGGCTCTCTTGCCCTCTCGTGGCCAGGATGCTGGGGTGAATGCAGCTGGGGAGGAAATGAGAAGGAATGCTTTCTCAGAGGTGAGGGCCTCAGAAACTTGACACCAGTTAGTAACCCTCAATCACAGGAAAGAGGATCACAGGCAGGGAAAGAAGAAAGCTCCCTTCAGTTGTTTCTGTGAAGATTTTGTTTCTCTCTTAAAGGCTCATTGAAACCTCTCCGGGGTCATTCCTGGTAAAAACCACCATCCAGGGATCAACCATGAGATTCAGGTGAGGCGAGAGAGAAGGGCAGAAGGAGGAGAGGGGAGGGGAGGGGAGCACCGACTGGGAGGAGCAAACTTTCCCTCCGTTAAAGAACGGGGCAATGGTGGGTGCCCAGCACCAAGAGCCTCAAGCTTCTGGGACCCAGCAGGGCTCTCCTGTCCCAAGACCTCTTTTATCTGGCGGTGTTCCCAGAAGGAACAGTGGGGGAGGGGCTGAGAGGGGCTACACCTAGACCCCAGGGAATGAATAGCAGGGCAGTCACCATGATGGCCGTGGGGTCTGGAGCAGGGCCCAGCCCTGCAGTGGAGATCAGGGTTCTTCCCTGCAGGTGCCATCGGGCTGCTGTGGCTCTGCCCCACCTGGCACGCTGGCCGCCAAGTCGCAGCGGGAGGGTGAGGCCTGCCTTGGTCTTGTGGCCTTTGCTGGGGAGGCTTGATCTTGGTTGTGGGGTGTTTTGCGGATCTCTCTAAAACCTGCTTTGGCTTCAGTTTGAGTCCAGAGCAACAGAAAAAGCATACCCTTCGTCCACTGGCATTCAAATCTTTTCAAAAGAGCAAATAACATTTCCCATAAAAATACCTGCTGCTCTCCTAAAGTGGCCTAAATGGCCAGCAATGTGGGCAGTGCACTCCTGGGCAGCAATGGAAGAGAGGGGCCAGCCGTTCTTGGACACGCGTGACCCAACATGGCTGCAGTGCTGAGGGCTCCTGGCCGGGACGGCCAAGCAGGGAACCCCACCCTGCAGGGCTCTGTGCACCCAGGGGTGACAGAAAGGCCCTCCCTTTCCAGGGGATTTGCATGCAGGCCAAGTAACACAGAGAGAACCTGCAAGTCTAAAAGCAAGTGTCTTCAGCCAGAAGGTGCCTTGTCCAAGGTGGGGATGAAGCTTTCATTTGGGTCCCTGGAGAGTTGGGTCCCTGGGTCCAGGGGCTAGGGGGTTTCACACTGGAGGCTTGTGGACATCCCAGAGACCCCGTGGCATGGTGGTCTTTCCCAGGCTAGGGGGCCTTAAGGGCCTTGGGGCCAGG
>SJYA01005568.1:0-25385 GCA_006410615.1 Neotragus moschatus | reverse complement strand
CTCCGGGAGTTGGTGATGGACAGGGAGGCCTAGCGTGCTGCGATTCATGGGGTCGCAAAGAGTCAGATATGACTGAGCGACTGAACTGAACTGAAACTGTGGTCATTGGAAGGACTGATGCTAAAGCTGAAGCTCCAATACTCAGGCCACCTGATATGAAGAGTCTACTCATTGGAAAAGACCCTGATGCTGGGAAAGATTGATGGCAAAAGGAGAAGAGGATGACAGAAGATGAGATGATGAGATAGCATCACTGACTCAATGGACATGAATTTGAGGAAGTTCCGGGAGAGTGGAGGTCAGAGGAGGCTGGTGTGCTGCAGTCCATGGGTCACAGATAGTCAGACATGACATATAGCATATGAACAGTTGAAGTCTCGCAGAAAAGAAACCTGTCTTAACTGTTTTTGATTCAGTGTTCATATATATTTTTAATAATTTGGCTACATCAAGTCTTAGTGAGGCATTGGGGATCTAGTTCCCTGACCAGGGATCGAACCCAGGCTGCTTGGCATTGGGCATGTGGAGTCTTAACGACTGGACCACCAGGGAAGTCCCCAGTGTTCATATTTTATTTGTGCACAGAAGCCCCTCCCTGCTCACTTCCAGAAGGCTCACGGGACCTTCCATGTCACGTGGGGAGGCCTCTGAAGGGGGTCCTGGACTCTTCTGTGAGGCTCTGCCACTGTTGCTGAGTAACTAGACCAGGCCCATTAGGGTCTTGATTCCCACACCCGATAAAGGAGGAAGTTAATACTTGTCCACACTTACTGGGGATGCATTCAGTAATGTCTGCGAGGCTTTGAAAACCTTCAGAACAAGGTTCTGTGGAGCAGTGTCATTATCTTGGCTACTGCAGCAGGCAGAGTAATAAATAAGTCATGTCATTAGCTGCCACCAATCTGGACCTCTCGGAGGCTGCGCATTTAGCTTTCTATCCTGGCCTCTGGGAGGGATCTGTATAAATTCCCTACACTTCACTAAACAAACCCACTTCATGCTGGTGCCTTGATTGAGAAGAGAAGAACGAGAAGAAAGAGGAGTGAACGCAGGGAAGAAAGAAGCGGGAGGTGCAGGGCCAACAGCCGCACCAGGCCACATCCACCCAGCATCTCCTGCATGCCGGGCACCATCCCGCACAGCTGAATACACTGCATATACCCCTGCCCCATTGCATCCTCACCAAAACCCCGACGAGGACACGCTTACGCTTTTATTGTTGTTGTTGTTTTAATGTTTATTTTGTTTTGTTTATTCACTTATTTGTTATTTGGCTGCGCCTGGTCTTAGTTGTAGCAAGTAAGATCTTTAGTTGCGGCCTGTGGGATCGGGTTCCCCAGCTGGGGATTCCCTGTCCCTCTGCATTGGGAATGTGGACTCTTAGCCATTGACCAGAGAGGAAGTCCTTAGACACACTTATTGTGACAAAATTGAAGTTTACAGAGATTGAGTGATTGGTCCAAGATCATGCAGGTTTAAATGGCAGAGCTAACACCTGAACCAAGCCTGGCTGATCCCAAATCCACATGATAACTAGTGTTTCCTNGTCCCTCTGCATTGGGAATGTGGACTCTTAGCCATTGACCAGAGAGGAAGTCCTTAGACACACTTATTGTGACAAAATTGAAGTTTACAGAGATTGAGTGATTGGTCCAAGATCATGCAGGTTTAAATGGCAGAGCTAACACCTGAACCAAGCCTGGCTGATCCCAAATCCACATGATAACTAGTGTTTCCTACCACTAAGTGGTACACACGAGATGATCTTAGGTGGTTAAAAAAAAAAATGCATTTTTGTTTTTTTTTTGGTAATAGTTTTGCATTTAGGTGTTTATTAGAAAAAATATAATATACATTATAAGCCCATGGTTTTATTAATGAATATTACAGGTTAGGATAAATAAATAAATATATTATATATTTTAAATAGTAAGGAAATTAGAGTACCAGTGGTATGTAGAAATATCAAAGATCATAAAAGCAGTGCTAGTGACTGAAAGTGGAGAATCTCTGCTCCCAACAGAAGTTAGAGGCAAAAAGCCAAAACCAGTTGGATTTCCTTTTTTCATGTTTGTTTATTTGGCTGTGTCAGGTCTTAATTGCAGCATGCAGGATCTTTTTTTTTTTTTTTCTTGTTTTAGCTGCAACATGTGGACTCTTTAAGTTGCAGCATGCTAACTTTAGTTGCACTATGTGGGCTCTAGTTCCCCAACCAGGGATTGAACCCAGGGCCCCCCATATTGGGAGTGTGGACTCCCAGCCACCAGACCTCCAGGGTAGTCCCTGGATTCACTTTTATAAGGTTTTGGGCTTGCTTCTGTCCCCAGACAAGCAAAAGTGTCTTCTAGGTACTTCAGAAGGAAGTGCATGAGGGGAAATTAAGTTCTGTGAATGCTGAGGGCTGGCGACCGCCACTCTGTTTACCTGGATGGGGGTCGGGGTGGACAGAGGAAAATATCTCAGGTTGAGAGCCCCGATGCACGGAAGATCCAAGCTTGACCAGCACTACTGCCTACAGAGAAGGAAACAGTCACCACCTTCCAGTCCTTGGCCAGATTGCCCTGACCTCCCAGCCAGGGTCGGCTGCCTGGTTCACCTTTCAGCTCTGGAAGGGAAGGGTCTCAGTCCAGACTTCTTTGTTGCAGAGGAAACCCACTCAACTAGTTCAGGCCAAGCAGCAAAAAAAGAAAGAAAGGGGAATAAACAGGTTTGGTGGACTTACTGGGTTTCTTGCAAACCACAAACAGGCTTCCCAGGAGGCTCAGTGGTAAAAAATCTACCTACCAACGCAGGAGGCACAGGAGATGCGGGTTTGATCTCTGGGTCAGGAAAATCCCTGGAGAAGGAAATGGCAACCCACTCCAGTATTCTTGCCTCGAGAATCTCATGGACACAGGAGCCTGGTGGGCTGCAGTCCGTGGGGCCACAAAGAGTTGGACGCATCTGAGCATGCACGCATACAAGTCACAAAGAGGTGGAACCAGGAATGGGAATCCCAAGGTGGCTGTCTCTTTCTTTGAGTGTCTCACCTCTGTTTCTCTGAGGTTCTGCTTCACTCTCTCTTTCACAGTATCATCAGGCAAGGCCACTTGGGCCCTAACTTTGCATCACCGCACAATTCTAGCCTCCAAAGGACACATACCAGTGTGTGAGGCCTCAATTCTAAATTGCCATAAGAGAGTCTGATTGGCCCAACTTTCAGCTGGAGTTCCTTGCTCCCAGTGCATTATAGCTGGGTCATAGCGGCTCTCCTGAAGTCTGGCACCTTCACACTAGTGGGTATCGGGTCCTGTGAGTCCTATTAGAGGAGTCTTCGGTCAGTATCCACAATACGATGTTCCCTGTAAGCCCCATCTGTCAGGCTCTTCCAGTTCAGCCAGCTGTATTTTGATATTTCATGTTTCAGATAAAGGAGTGGATTTCCTGCATCAGTAGCAATGTTGCTTTTGTTGTACCAGCTCTGGCCTCCTTGAGGCTTGAGGGGGATGGACCCTCTTTGGAAGATAAAGCTAGAGTCATTTGGGACATAAGGAGAAAGAGTTTAGGGGGTCGGCCATCAGCAGTGTTTCCGGGGTGCCACTGTGTGTCCCATATAGGGTACTCTGGGGAAATGCTGAGTCGTGATGTCGACTGAGATTTATCATGTCACCAATAATGATGACAAAGGAGATTTGAAGAAACAACCTCATGTAAAGAAATAAAAAGAAGAATATTTGGACTTCCCTAGTGGTCCGGTGGCTAGGACTCGGCACTCCCAATGCAGAGGGCCTGGAGTTGATCCCTGGTCAAAGAACTAGAAGATCCCACGTGTCGCAACTAAACACAAACAAAAAAGATCCCACAGTGGGCAACAGAAATCCCGAGTGTGGCAACTAAAACCTGACACAGGCAAATAAATAAGTAGATAAAGAAAAAATTTAAAAAGACATTAGAATATTGATGGAGAAAAGAAACACAAATAGATACTTTCATGTAATGAAAACAAAATCCTGAACTGTGGACACAGAGACATGAGTTTTAGACTTGACTTTGTTCCTTAACCAGCTTAGGGACCCCTGACTAATGACATAGCTAGTTGGGGTCCTTATCTATTAAAAACTGGGATAATCCTCTAAGTCAGAAATGTTGATGGTCCTACTGTGTATCATTCTTTGTTTGAAAGAGAAAGAGGATCTTAGAGTAAATGGGGTGATCAGAGTCTGATGAGGACCATAAAGGTCTGATTGCTCAGAGAAGCCGAATTTTCAAGAGATTTGAAAGGTTTGAGGACAGGTTTTGGTAGAAAGGAAAAAGCAAGGCTTGGGGTTTCAGGATGGAGATGGAAATGGCAACCCACTCCAGTATTCTTGCCGGGAAAATCTCATGGAGCCTGGCAGGCTACAATCCATGGGATCACAAAGAGTCAGACACGACTGAGCAGCTGAGCACACACAGGGAAGGTTACAGGGAAGGCCTAAGACAATAATGGCTTAGGGGTTGGGAAGAGAGGTATAATGCTGGAGAAGGAGCCCTGGACCCAAACATGATCTGGATCAGTCATCTCTCTTTGCTGGGTCTGAGCTGCCTCCAGCTCTGTTTTCAGAGAAGGAAACTGCATCAGGAAGGAAATAGAAATAGGCTTGTCTAGCTGAAGCAGAGCCCGAGTTGACGTATAAAACAATTAAGGTGAGGAAGGCTGATGAGACATCTCGAAACTTGCATTCAGGAATCTCCCTGACTCAGAACAGGGCAGTTGGTTTTTAACCACTAAATTCCTGTTGGTTTTTACCAATAAAATTCCAAAGACCGTAACCGTCTCTTCCTCACTGTAAATGTTGGTTAGTTTGCTGAGTGTTACCACTGCTTGGGGGCAAAGAATCAAGACTGTGACAAACTATTTTAGACACTGGCAGCAGCAGCAGGTCTCTAGGAAGATAGTGTCTGGGAAGGCAGTCAAAGGTGGATTGCAGTCCTAGGAGGAACCAAAAAAAAAAAAAGAGGCAACTTCTGGGACTTCCTTTGTGGTCTAGTGGTTAAAAATATGCCTTCCAATGCAGGTGATGCCGGAGAAGACGATGGCATCCCTCTCCAGTACTCTTGCCTGGAAAATTCCATGGACAGAAGAGCCTGGTAGGCTGCAGTCCATGGGGTCACTAGGAGTCAGACACAACTTCACTTTTCACTTTTTACTTTCATGCATTGGAGAAGGAAATGGCAACCCACTCCAGTATTCTTGCCTGGAGAATCCCAGGGACGGCGGAGCCTGATGGGCTGCTGCCTATGGGGTTGCACAGAGTTGGACACGACTGACGCGACTTAGCAGCAGCAGCAGGTGATGCCAGTATGATCCCTGGTCAGGAAACTAAGATTCTGCATGTCATGGGGCAACTGAGCCTGCCTGAGCCTGTCTGCCACAACAGCCAAATAAGTAAATAATAAAAAAATTATTTTTTCAACATGCAGGATTAGAATTTCTGAATAAAACACCTTGCTAGGCTTCTCTGATTTTGCATGCTAAGTTGCTTCAGTTGTGTCTGACTCTTTGTGACCCCATGGACTGTAGACCCCAGACTCCTCTGTCCATGGGATTCTCCAGGCAAGAACACTGGAGTGGGTTATCATTTCCTTCTCCAGGGAATCTTCCTGACCCAGGGATCGAACCTGCGTCTCCTATGTCTCCTGCACTGGCAGGCGGGTTCTGTACCACTAGGGCCACCTGGGAAGCCCCTCCTTTGTTTTTAGTGACTTCAAACTCAGGATGAAGGAAGGGCTGGTGAGTTGAAACCCGGCTTCTCCCTCAGCTCCATCTAGGGGTTCATGGGGGTGGTTGGCAGTAATCTGCAGACACCCATTGTCCAAATAAAGTCTTTGAGGATCCTAGCAAGCCAGCTGAAAGGGGTTTCTAGTTCCTTAGGCTGAAGGAGAGCAGAATGAGGAATTGCATCGTGGAGGCAGAAGACAAGAGGGAAACAGGAAGGATGTAAGGAGTCTAGGGCCTGGCTTTTTCACTGTTTATGAAGGTCAAGGAGCTCAGTAAAACAGTCTGAGTTCTCTTTAAAGGACCTCAGTGTGTTTTCCCCCTCTAGCCATACTGACACCAGAGTCTCAGCTTTCCAAACACACACACACACACACACTCACACACACACACACGGGGTAGTGGGGGAAGTAGGGGAGAAGCAGAGTAGAGGGAGAGAGAGATGAACATAGTAATTGTTTTCGCTGAGATAAGCCCCAAGCTCTATTCTGTTCTAAAGAAAGAACACTGTCTCTCTGTTTTTTTTTTTTTTTTTTTTCCTCTTTCTTTTTTCCCTTCACCCTTCATGTTTTGTTCAGGGATGAATACTGAAAGGGAGGGAAAGAAAAGAAAGCTAACATTTACTGAGGGCCTCGTGTGTGCTGGCCACTTTTTCTCATCTACTTTATTTCTTTTCATTTCCATGTTTTCATAAATGAAGAAGCTGCAGGGTCAGAGTATTTCAGTCCTTTAAGGTCTCCCCGCTGTAAAACGCAGAAGTGGGATGTGAACTCTGCTCTGACTTTTAAGCCATGACTCTTCCCACACGGAAGGAGAATGAGTCAGGCCCACTGCAGGCCAGGAGCCACCGGGGACCAGATGAAGCTGCGTGACTTAGAGTGGTGTTCTCAAACTTGAGCACACAGCAGGGTCTCCTGGAGGGCTTCTTAAAACCCAGATTGCTGGGCCCATCTCCAGAGGTTCTGATCCTGTAGATCTGAATGGGGCCTGGGAATCTACATGTTCTTATTTAAAAAATGTTTTAGTTGGAGTAGAGTTGATTTTCAGTGTTGCATTTATTTCTCCTGTACGGAAAAGTGATTTAGTTATACATATGTGTGTGTGTGTGTGTGTATATATATATATATATATATTTTATTTTATTTTTTTTACTTACTTGTTATTTTTGGCTGCGCTGGGTCTTTGTTGCTTCCCAGGCTTTTCTCTAGTTGGGGAGCACAGCCTCCAGGATGCGTAGGCTTCAGTAGTTGTAACTCCCCAGCTCTGGAGCACAGGCTTAGTCGTGGTGGTGCACAGGCTTCGTTGCTCTGACACAGGTGGAATCTTCCTGGACCATGAATCGAACCCGTGTGTCCTGCATTGGCAGGTGGATTCTTTACACAGGATCACCAGGGAAGCCATATTTTTGTTTTTTCATAGTCTTTTCCATTGTGGTATATCATGGCATATTGAATATAGTTCCCTTTGCTGTACAGTATGGACTGTAGCCTGCCAGGCTTCTCTGTCCATGGGATTTTCTAAACAAGAATACTGGAGTGGGTTGCCATTCCCATCTCCAGGGAATCTTGCTGACCCAGTGATCGAACCTGGATCTCTTGCATTGCAGGCAGATTCTTTACTGTCTGAGCCACCAGGGAAACCCATAGTAGGACATTGTGTTTATCTTGTAATAGTTTGCATCTGAATTTCTAACAGTTGCATCCAGGGCCATACTTTGAGAATTGCTGACTTTGGACCAGTGCGTGGCCAGTAACAGAAAAGCATCTCCCCATAGGTGGTCTCGTGGCTGTGGAGTCGGAACACGGCAGCGTCACTTGTGTGCACAGTGGCCAGTGCATCCCAAGTGGCCCTGGAATAGAATTTTCCACATTCTGAAAGCTGATAGAACCAGGATTTCTCGATTTCAGGTTCCATATGGGTTCGCCCACGGGCTTCCCTGGTGGCGCAGAGGTTAAAGCATCTGCCTGCAATGTGGGAGACCTGGGTTCGATCCCTGGGTTGGAAAGATCCCCTCGAGAAGGAAACGGCAACCCACTCCAGTATTCTTGCCTGGAAAAAACCCATGGAGAGAGGAGCCTGGTGGGCTACAGTCCACGGGGTAGCAAAGAATCGGACACGACTGAGCGACTTCACTCACGGGTTCACCCACAGGACATTCTCTACTTCATGCAGTTCCAGGATTCTGTACCTGTGAATTTGTCTCCTTGCTAAAGTGTACTTGTGAGCCCAGAGTCACAGCACGCTGGCAGGGCTTCTGAGGATGTATGCAGATGCATATAAGTGCTGCCCGGACACATGCTTGTTCCCAGTTGCAGTGGGGGGTGGGGTGGGGCTGGGGGGCGATGCTCACCTTCTCGGTTCAGCCCCTTCTGGAAATGAGTGTCCTACTCCGTGTCTACTTGGCGCCAGGTTTTCGTAGCTGTATACTTGTCGTTGATGTTTCTGCTGTTGAGAATGGGTGTCACGGTAAAGTGCTGCCTGGTGTTTCAAGTGCAGGAAGATTGGGCCAGGCCTCTCGGAGAAAATCTGTGTACCTGGTAAACACCAGTTGTGTGCTGTGGGCCCTAGGTTCAGTGTTAATGACCCAACAACACACGTCTAAGAAGATGTCTTTAAACAGAAACACACAGAGATGGTCAGTTGACAGAAATGCTGCGGCAAGAGACTTGCAGGTCCCTCACCTGGAACGACTTCACAGAGCACGCCAACCCCAGGAAGTGCAGATTTCCTATGTATCTGAGGGATCCGAGGGGTAGGGGGCCACAAAAGTTAATTAGAAAAGGAAAAAAACTTAACCATTGACTCAGAGACTACGTGAGGCTTTGTGTGTGTGTGTGTGTGTGTGTTAGTCGCTCAGCCATGTCTGACTCTTTGCAACCCTCCAGATCCTGTGGAGCTCACCAGGCTCCTCTGTCCTTGGGATTTTATAGGCAAGAACACTGGAGTGGGTTGCTGTGCCATCCTCCAGGGGATCGTCCCGACCCAGAGATTGAACCCAGATCTCCTGCGTTGCAAGCAGATTCTTTACCATCTGAGCCAGGCAGATGCAAACATACATTTATAAAGTATGCAAAACTATGTCATTCCTCCAGTTACTGCATGTGCAGAATATAGGAAAATATTAGTGATGACGGCTGATGTAACTGCCCAGCCTTTCCCTGCAGATGATGTTGTGTGTTGAACGAGTGGTCTGATGTCCCCACCTCCTCAGCTCTCTTTGGAGAGAGGTCAGAACTGGCTGTACTAAGGCCAGGCTTCTCACATTCCATACCCGGGCCTCTGAGGAGGAAGGGCAGGGGCCTCGCAGCTGCTGTTTATCCCACTCTAGTTTGCAGCAGAGGACAATGGGCCTGCTGGTGGAGGGAGGAGAGAAGCGCTCCATTGTTGGCGCGGTGGAAAGCGGGGCTCTGGGCGTGGAGATCTCTGCGTGCTCCTCTCCTCCCATCCTGAGTTCTCTTAGGAGCTCAGCCGCTTTTCAGAGATGCGCTGTCATGCTGGAAAGTCAGGGGAGAAATCTGCTGTCCAGTGCAATGCTGAACCACACAGGCGCTAGGGACACAGTCTGGAACGCGGAGCACGCTTAGCCCAGAGGAGCCCCTCTCGCAGGCCTGGGTGGGCTCGCTGTGCCGGGGTGAGGCGTCTGCAAGGAGAGGCTCTACTCACGTGGATGGGATGGAGCAGGACTCCATCGAGTCAGGACAACGAAAGGTCATCTGTCAGTTCAGTGTATGTGAACGCTCTCACTTCTTCCTTTTGTTTGTGTTCTATCTTGAAGGGTTTGTAACTTTTATACACGTTGACCATCTCTGATCCATCCCAGCAGCAGGGCTGACTGCGCTCCTGGCTGTTCCCTTACTCCCACCATTAGGTGCATCTGATGCCCGGGGCAGAAGGGGCT
This sequence comes from Neotragus moschatus, assembly GCA_006410615.1. Taxonomy (NCBI): domain Eukaryota; kingdom Metazoa; phylum Chordata; class Mammalia; order Artiodactyla; family Bovidae; genus Neotragus; species Neotragus moschatus. The sequence goes on along the minus strand of SJYA01005568.1, from coordinate 15,750 downwards.
GCACGTCACGCTCCCGGGTTTCACTCCCGTGTGTTCGTTTTGTCTGGAGCCCCTACTTGACGGAATGATGTCTTAGTCTCCTTTTTTGTGCATAGATCTTCTCACCCCACCTCTCCCTGACCTGCTGCATGGCATCATCCAAGTCCTACTACAACTTGTAATAGATGTGCCCCCCTACTGTGGATCCGCAGGGGTTGCAACTTGCAAAACCAAGAGGAAGAAAGAGAAAAGTAGTGGTGTCACTGGAAAGAGGAGAGGGAGCCGGAGTAAGAAGCGATTTTGCTACAAGCAAGATCCCAGAAATATTCAGAGAACCAGCTCCCAGGTCGTTTCCAAATTGTTTGGTGTGTTGCCCTTTGATTTTAAAGTTCAATCGGACACTCTCGTCCCAGGCATTTGTGTTATTTTCTCTGAGTGTCTCATTTCTTACCTCTGTGCTGCCTTGCTCATCTTTCATGTTCATTTTAGCCTCATTCTCTGGATCCTCACCCTCCTAGTTTCCGGTGCTTCCACAGGTTCTAGAACCCCATCTTCACTCAAAGCATCTGTGGTGACAGTTACACGTACAGAGCTGGTTATGGGTGTGGTGTGATGGTGAGTGCTTATATGAGGCCGATTCTAGCATGACCCCTGTCATAGGAGGAAGTTGGAGCACAGGGGGGTCAGTAACCTGACCATGGTCGCCCAGCTGAGGAGGGCAAAGCCGAGGGTTCCTACCTAGCTGCTCTGTGCTCTTCACCAACCCACACAGACCCTCTTCCAGCAAATGACCTGCTTTGTACTAACATGGTCACATTTTTAAAAAATTTATTGTACTGAAGTATAGTTGATTTGCAATGTATCAATTTTTTCTGTACAGCAAAATGATTCCGTTATACATATATATTCTTTCTCTTTCATATTCTTTCCCATTATGGTTTATCACCAGATGTTGAATATGATTCCCTGTGCTATACGGTAGGACCTTGTTGTTTTTCCATTTTGTATGTAATAGTTTGCACCTGGTAATCCCAAATTCCCAATCCATCCTTCCCCCAACCCCTATCCCAGCCCCCTGCTTGGCAATCACAAGTCTGCTGTCTGTATCTGTGAGTCTCTTTCATTGCTGTTTTGCAGTCGCTAAGTAGTGTCTGACTCTTTGTGACCCCCATGGACTGCAGCATGTCAGGCTCCTCTGTCCTCCACTATCTCCTGGAGTTTGCTCAAACTCATGTCCATTGAGTCAGGGATGCTGTCTAACCATCTCATTTTCTTTCGGCCTCTTCTCCTTTTGCCTTCAATCTTTCTCAGCATCAGCGTCTTTTCCAATGAGTCGGCTCTTTGCATGAGGTGGCCAGAGTATTGGAGCTTCAGCTTCAGCATCAGTCATTTCCCCCGGCTTGGCAGTCACACACCCACTCTGTGTCTGTGAGTCTGTGCCATAGACAAGTTCGTTTGTGTCATCTTTCAGATTCCACATATAAGCGATATTATATGGTAGCCTGGCCACCTTCTCGTTGGTGTTTGTGGTCAGCAGTCTTTCTCAGAAACTAGGTGGACATGGTGATCTGCCACACAGATGTCCCTTCAAGGATGGAGATGTGGCCGCAGCTGCTGGCTTCAGAACCCATCTCAGCTGTAGAGGGTCCCTAAGTTCAAAGTCATGTTCTTTCCAAGACAGCCCACGTCCAGTGACCAAGGAGGGTGTGTAGACTACTGTTTTGGCCCAGCACAGAATTATGTGGCAAGGCATTTTGGTTCCTGAGTGTCCTGCCGGGCTGGGTGAGACTGCCATCAATGCCTGCATGGCAGCCCAACTCCTCCTTCTGCTCAATCCTGCTTCCTCCTCCACTATGGACCCCAAAGGCATTCTCCAATAAACTGAGACTGTTACCATGGGCCTCACGCACTTGGAGAAGAGTACCATCTTCACTCTGTAGCCTAAATTAAAGCAAAGGGACAGATCTAAGGAAAAGCCAAGGCCAAAGAAAATATTGATGATGAGTTTTAAAGATGCCAGACTTATCACCTTGTATCACTTTAATCCAGTCTCCTCCATTGAATATTTCTGGGTGATTTTGTTATCATCTGAAACTTTTATGTAACAGTATGGCAGTTTCCTCAAAAAAATTAAAAACAGAATTACCTTATGATCCAGCAATCCTGCTTCTGGGTGTGTACCCGAAGGAAGTGAAAAATATTTAATACACCCGTGTTCACAGCAGCATGATTCACTGTAGCCGAAAGGTGGAAGCAACCCCAGATCCATCAGCAGATGAATAGGTAAGCAAAATGTGGTGTATGTGCATGCTGGAGTATTATTTAGCGTTCAAAAGGCAGGAGATTCTGACACACGCTGTCACATGGATTCTGACACATGGATGGACTGTGAAAGTATTACGTCAAGTGAAATAGGCCAGACACAGAAAGACAGCTATTGTATGATTGCCCTCAAATGAGGTATGGACCAGTCAGAGTCACAGAGACAGAAAGAAGAGTGGTGGTGCCAGGGGCTGGGTTGGGGCAAGGGAGTTGCTGTTTAATGTGGGCAGAGCTTCAGTTTCACAAGGCGCAGAGGGTTCTGGGGTTTGGTTGCACAATAGTGTGAATATCCTCGATACTACCCAACTGCACACTTAAAAATGCTTAAGATGGCAGACTTTACATTTGGTCTATTTTACCGCAATTCAAAAAAAAACTTTCATGTGGCAAGATGTCAAAATTAAATTTCAGCAAGGGAGCATTTTAGAGAGCATGTCTCAGACTTTTTCCTGTGTACATAGTTCTCTGAAAATGATCATGATCTGAGATCCTGCCTGATGTAAGCCTTTGAAGGAGAAAGGTGAATCCCCCCACAGGATACGGCCAGAGAAAGACAAAGCCCTGAAGAATCACGGAAAAGAACAAGCAGGAAGTTCTCAGGGGAAACAGTGCCAAGTGCAGGAGGGCCCGCCCCAGGGTTGGCCGTGCCGTGGCTGCAGGGACAGGCGCTGCTTGTGTCTGGCGAAGACAATCTGAAGGTAGCAATAGAGTGGAGAGAGCTCCTGGGTTCCTGGCTGCACACTCACTGGGGCAGGGGATGCACCATGGTCAAAGGAAATGGCCAGGAAGAGTCATTTTCCGTGCCTCTTGGAGGAGGGCAGTCACAACAGCAGGTGCTAAACAGGAAGAAGCAAAGCAATGGTTCTGAAGTCCATTCAGCACCTAGAAGGGCTCAAAGACTGAAGTTTTAAAGGCAGAGGTGACAGGAGGGTTGAGGTGGGATGAATGGAGAGGTTGGGATTGACATAGATACTCTACTATGTGTAAAATAGATAACTAATGAGAACCTTATTAGTTAACAGGAGTTGGTGATGGACAGGGAAGCCTGGCGTGCCGTAGTGCATGGGGTTGCAGAGTTGGACCTGAATGACTGAAAATTCTCCAAGCCAGGCTTCAGCAATACGTGAACCGTGAACTTCCAGATATTCAGGCTGGTTTTAGAAAAGGCAGAGGAACCAGAGATCAAACTGCCAACATCCATTGGATCATTGAAAAAGCAAGAGAATTCCAGAAAAACACCTATTTCTACCTTTTTGACTATGCCAAAGCCTTTGACTATGTGGGTCACAATAAACTGTGGAAAATTCTGAAAGAGATGGGAATACCAGACCACCTGACCTGCTTCTTCAGAAACCTATATGTAGGTCAGGAAGCAACAGTTAGAACTGGACATGGAACAACAGACTGGTTCTAAATCAGGAAAGGAGTACATCAAGGCTGTATATTGTCACCCTGCTTATTTAACTTCTATGCAGAGTACATCATGAGAAACGCTGGACTGGAAGAAGCACAGGCTGGAATCAAGATTGCCAAGAGAAATGTCAATAACCTCAGATATGCAGATGACACCACCTTTATGGCAGAAAGCGAAGAAGAACTAAAGAGCCTCTTGATGAAAGTGAAAGAAGAGAGTGAAAAAGTTGGCTTAAAGCTCAACATTCAGGAAACTAAGATCATGGCATCTGGTCCCATCACTTCATGGGAAATTGATGGAGAAACAGTGGAAACAGTGGCTGACTTTATTTTGGGGGGACTCCAAAATCACTGCAGATGGTGATTGCAGTGAAATTAAAAGATGCTTACTCCTTGGAAGGAAAGTTATGACCAACCTAGACAGCATATTAAAAAGCAGAGACATTACTTTACCAACAAAGGTCCATCTAGTCAAGGCTATGGTTTTTCCATTGGTCATGTATGGATGTGAGAGTTGGACTATAAAGAAACCTGAGTGCCAAAGAATTGATGCTTTTGACCTGTGGTGTTGGAGANATGAGAAACGCTGGACTGGAAGAAGCACAGGCTGGAATCAAGATTGCCAAGAGAAATGTCAATAACCTCAGATATGCAGATGACACCACCTTTATGGCAGAAAGCGAAGAAGAACTAAAGAGCCTCTTGATGAAAGTGAAAGAAGAGAGTGAAAAAGTTGGCTTAAAGCTCAACATTCAGGAAACTAAGATCATGGCATCTGGTCCCATCACTTCATGGGAAATTGATGGAGAAACAGTGGAAACAGTGGCTGACTTTATTTTGGGGGGACTCCAAAATCACTGCAGATGGTGATTGCAGTGAAATTAAAAGATGCTTACTCCTTGGAAGGAAAGTTATGACCAACCTAGACAGCATATTAAAAAGCAGAGACATTACTTTACCAACAAAGGTCCATCTAGTCAAGGCTATGGTTTTTCCATTGGTCATGTATGGATGTGAGAGTTGGACTATAAAGAAACCTGAGTGCCAAAGAATTGATGCTTTTGACCTGTGGTGTTGGAGAAGACACACTGAGAGTCCCTTGGACTGCAAGGAGATCCAACCAGTCCATCTTAAAGGAGATCAGTCCTGGGTGTTCATTGGAAGGACTGATGTTGAAGCTGAAACTCCAATACTTTGGCCACCTGATGCAAAGAGCTGATTAATTTGAAAAGACCCTGTTGGGGAAAATTGAGGGCAGGAGGAGAAGGGGACGACAGAGAATGAGATGGTTGGAGGGGGTCACCGACTCAATAGATATGAGTTTGGGTGGGCTCTGGGAGTTGGTAATGGTCATGGAGGCCTGGTGTGCTGCAGTTCATGGGGTTGCAAAGAGACACTACTGAGCGACTGAACTGAATTAAACTGAACAACTGAACTGAACAAATGAGAACCTGTGTACAGCACAGGGAGCTCTACTCAGTGCTCTGTGGTGACCTAAATGGACTTAGTGTTATTTGCTCAGTCGACTCTGCGACTCCATGGACCGTAGCCCGCCAGGCTCCTTTGTCCATGGAGTTCTCCAGGCAAAAATACTGGAGTGGGTTGCCAGTTCCTTCTCCAAGGGATCTTCCCAACTCAGGGATTGAACCAGGTCTCCTGTGGGTCCTTCATTGCAGGCAAAGTCTTTAACATCTGAGCCAGGGAAGCCTAATCTAAATGGGACGAAAATCCAAAAAAAAAAAAAAAAAAGGGAAATATGTATACATATAGCTGATTCACTTTGCTGCACAGTGGAAAACAATACCATTGTAAAGCAACCATACGCCAATAAAATTAGTGAAAGCAAACAAAATGATACAAATAAAATAATACAAAAATATACAAATAAAAGCAGAGATGACAGAGCAGGATGGGTAGTCAAGTATCAGATTGAGGATTCTAGCCGCCTGCGGTAGAAGCCACAGAGACACCTGGATGGTACATCTGAGTGTCTGCTGAATCAGGCAGTAAGCTGGCCTTGGCCCATTACAACGAAAGAGCAGCCAAACAAGGAGGTCAGGAGGGGAGCTCAACCTTGAAGGAGTTGGATTTCAGAGTAACCGGAGCCAACCACCCAGCCTGAGGCTGCTTTTTTCACAGCATCGTCACCACCAGGCACGGACGGCAGCTGCAGATGCCCCCACTTGACACACAGGTGTGTGCTCATCACACACCTGTCCTGCTCATCACTTTGCCTTATCACGTATTCCAGAGGCCTATAAAAAACTGCTTTATTAAAGACATTATCTGGGTGCCCTGGATGTTACTGAAGGGGTTCCTTTGAAGGGCTTTTAACAGTATTCTCTTCCTTCCGTCCCTCCTTCCTTCCTTTTGGCACTGTTTTTCTTTTTTTTTTTTTTTAATTGTGACAAAATACATAAACCATAAAATTTGCCATTTTAGTCATTAAAAAAATATATTTATTTATTTGGCTGCATTGTGTCTTAATTGAAGCATGCAGAATCTTACCTGCAGCATGTAGAATCTAATTGCTAGACCAGGAATTGAACCTGGGGACCCTACATTGGGAGCACAGAGTCAGCCACTGGACCACCAGGGAAGTCCCTGTTTTAACCATTTTTAAGTGTAATTCAGTGACATTAGTTACCTTCAGCATGTTCTACAACCATCAGCAATATCTATTTCCAAAACTTTTTTGTGACCCAGCATGGACAGTCTATACCCACTAAGCAGTAACCACCTCCCTCCCTCCCTCCCCAGACCTTGGTATAACCTCTGGTCTACTTTACATCTCTAGGAATGTGTCTACTTCAGGTAACTCATATAAGCACCTTCGTTCTTTTGCTTCTGGCTTAGTTTACATAGTCAGCTTCTTCAAGGTTCATCCCTGTTGTTGCCAGCACCAGGATCTCCTTCCTATTTAGGACTGAATAATATTCCTGTGTTGGAGAAGGCAATGGCAACTCACTCCAGTACTCTTGCCTGGAAAATCCCATGGATGGAGGAGCCTGGTAGGCTGCAGTCAATGGGGTCACGAAGAGTCGGACACGACTGAACGACTTCAGTTTCACTTTTCACTTTCATGCATTGGAGAAGGAAATGGCAACCCACTCCAGGGTTCTTGCCTGGAGAGTCCCAGGGATGGGGGAGCCTGGCGGGCTGCCATCTCTGGGGTCACAGAGTCAGACATGACTGACATGACTTAGCAGCAGCAGCAGCAATATTCCTGTGTATGGATGGACCACGTTTTGTTTATCCATACATCTGTGGAGCTCCTTTTGACTACGGAGCGTGATGCTTCCATGAACATGGGTGCAAATTATCTGTTTGAGTTCCTGCTTTCAATTCCTTTGGGTGTATACCCAGAAGTGGAATTGCTGGATCATATGGTCGTACTATGTTTAGCTTTTGAGGAACTATCAAACTGTTTTCCATGATGGCTGCACTATTTTACATTCCCATCAGCAATGCACAAGTGTTTGAATTTCTCCATGTCCTTACCAACATTTGTTATTTTCATTTTTTAAAAGAATACGTTACGTATAATAACCATTCCAGTGGCTGTGAAGTGATATCTGGTTGTGGTCTTGATTTGTTTTTCCCTAATGACTGGTGATTTGATCATCTTTTTATATGCTTACTAGTCATCTGAGTATATACTTTGAAAAATTATCTATTCAAGCCTTCTGCTCATTTTTATATTGAGTGGTATTTTGTTGTTGTTATTGAATTGTAGCCATTCTTTATATCTTCTGGATACTGATTCCTTATCTGATATATGATGTGAAAATATCTTCCCCAATTCTCTCTCTCTCTTTTTTTAATGTTTATTTGTTTGGCTGTACTGGGTCTTAGTTGTGGTAAGTGAAATCTTTAGCAGGGGCATGAGACTCCTAGTTGCAGCATGTGGAATATAGTTCCCTGACCAGGGTTCAAAGCTGGGGCCCCTGCACCGGGAGCTCAGAGTCTTAGCTACTGGACCCCCAGGGAAGTTCTTTCCCCCATTCTGTAGTCTGTCTTTTCATTCTCTTGATAGTATTCTTGGATGCACAAATGTTTGTTCTTTGTTTGTTTCTGAAAAATAACTTTTATTCTGAATCAGTGATAAGCTAAATATTCATCTGCCACTATTTCAAGTCACAGTTATATTGACATCTGTCCTTTGAAACACTGAACCGTTTTTTCTAAAAAAAATACGAAGCACTGCATGAATTTGCCTGTCATCCTCGCGCAGGGGCCGTACTAATCTTCTCTGCATCGTTCCAGTTTTAGTATATGTGCTGCCGAAGTGAGCGCACACACATGTTCTCAATTTTGATCAAGTCCCATTTATTAACTTCTTCTGTGGCTTGTGCTTTTGTTGCCAGGTGCCAAGTCACTGTCAGATCCAGTGTCATGAGAACTTCCCCTGTGTTTTCTTCTAAGAGGTTTACAGTTTCAGCACTTATGTTTAGGTCTTTCATCTATTTTGAGTTAGTTTTTGTGTATGGAGTAAGGAAATGAGCTGATGTCAGGTGTGTAACTTCCCAGCACCGTTTGTTGAAAAGACTATCCTTCCCATTTCTTATTTTCCTTTATGTTTACATATTTTTAAGTTCCCTGCTAAGGTAAGGGAAGTGAGGATTACTTAAGCTGTAAGCAGTCGATGAGCAAAATATATTACATTTAGGTAAATACAATATTGAAACCAGATAACTCTTCTGTGGATCTGTGTTAATATTACAGATCTAAGTCTCACCTCTTCCATGATGCCTTACTTCTTCAGCCTGAAACAATTCTGTCCTGTATCAGGCTTTTAGCTTTCATGGCCTATATTTTTTTGCATAAATTTTTATTTTAAAAAGTAATCATTATTATTATTATTTTAATGTTTTATCTAGTTACTTACTTATTTGGCTGCACCGGGTCTTTGCTGCAGTTTGTGAGACCTTTTTTTAGTTGCAGTGTGTGGATCTAGTTCCCCGACCAGGGTTGAATCTGGGCCCCCTGCACTGGGAGTGTGGAGTCCTAGCCTCTAGACCCCTGGGGAAGTCCCTTGTGTGGATTTTTAAATTGAAATGTATTTTGACATTAGCACTGTGTAAAGTTAAGGTGTTTTAATTTTTTAAAAATTATCAATTGGCACTTTTTACTCCAGGGCCCCAATTATTTTTCTCACAAACTACAGAAGTTTATTTTTCACAGTGTTTGATGAGGACTCACTTCCTAGACTGCACCTTCTCTGTAGCTGGCAGACTGATGCTGGCAGGAAACCTTAGCTCCTCTTCGGTTTTCTCTGTAAGGATTCTCAAGTGTCCTCAGGAAGTGGTACCCAGCTGTCCCCAGAGGAGCGATCTAGGAGACCAAGGAAGAGGCTCCCATGATCTTTCGGACAGCTCATTATGACTCACCGAATGTCAGGCTAAGGATCCGCGTTAGGCATGACTTTACACTGCAGCCTACTAGGCTCTTCCATCCGAGGGGTTTTCCAGGCAAGAGTCCTGGAGTGGGGTGCCATTGCCTTCTCCATACATGCATCCAATGTCCTCTAATGCAAGGTCAGGCTGAGAAGTCTTACCATCTGACGTCTGCAAGATGGAGGCCCTGGAGAGCTGGTGCAACAGCTCCATCCAAATCTGAGGCCCCAAGAACCAGGGGGGCCAATGGTGTGAGTCCTATGGAGAAGCCACTGGCTCTTCTTGGGTATAGTTCTCAGGGACCAAGATGGGGGATACCCACAGAATCCCCTCGGCGCTCAGGCACACACTGCCTGGGAGTACAGGTGAGTCGGTGCCCTGTGGGGTGAACGTTGACCGGTGGGATCAGGAACCAGTCCTTCCTGAGTGAAGGGGGTGGATGATTCTGAGGCCCTTCAGCATGACTCCTTGGAAAGTGCTAAGGGCACACAGTCTCAGTTCCCTACAACAATCTTCCCCAAAACACACCTTTGTATTGGTTTTCCTCCTTTCCTGTCTCACCCTCCCCAGTTCCTGCCCACCTACCCCCACCCCCTACCGCCAACACTTCTACTCAAACTTTGGTCTCAATCCTTGCTTTCCAGGAAGAACACAGGCTAACACAGTAACCCTAGTCTTCTGATAGCTCTTTTATTTTTTTTTAGTCGGAAACAAATGATTTCTTGTAAGCAGTAATACAAAACAAAAGGAAAGTAAATGTTAAGAGTTAGCAAGGAAGGGTATGGCTCTGTAATCAAGACAGAAATACTTGGCTTCTGTATTAGGCTCAGCAAAGGCAATAAGTAGCCTGAAAATAGCCGTTCTTATGGAATCAGCTGTTCTGAAGTCACTGTCAGTTGACCGGAAGCTGTAATTTCCCTGGTCTGTCCTTACAGCGCCTCCGCCCAGGGCATCGTTCTGTGCAGAGGCTGCCAGTGTGATAACTCCTCCTGTGTAACTGGGTTACATGCCAGCCTTTTGGTTTTCTAATCAAAGGTTTATTTCTTTATTTATTTCTTACTTGGTGGCTGCGCCACGTGGCATGCAGGATCTTAGTTCTCTGACCAAGGATCGAACCCATGCCCCTGCAGTGGAAGTTTGGAGCCCTAACCACTGGACTGCCGGGGCAGTCCCATTCCTTATTTGTTTCTAAAATGTACAATTTAGTGGTTTTTCAGTATATTCACAACGTTGTACAATCGTCTCCACCATCTAACTCCTGAATCTTCTCATCTCTCCAAATAGAAACCCGTGTCCATAACCCATCACTCTCACATCCCCACCAACCACTAGTCCACTCTCTGTCTCATAAATTGGCCCATTCTGGACACCTAATATTAATGGAGTCGTACGTGACCTTCTGTGTCTGGATTCTTTCACTTAGCCTAATGGTTTCAGAGTTCATCTATGTCATAGTCTGGGTCAGTACTTCTGAGTTCCTACTTCCTGACACCAGCCAATTCTTTGCCACCAGCTGGTTGCCCAACAATTTTACTCAGTTATTGTACTAACTCCTGGAGTTAGCTCAGACACCACAGATGAAGTACTCAGTCCCACAAGACTGCCCCCACATGAAAAACCAGCTGCACATGGGATGCCCAGGCTACCCACATTTCTGCCCAGGCAGCTACAAATTCAGAGGTTCCTATGATCCCCTCCCCCACTTAAGTTTGATACCTCACTGGGATGACTCCAGCTCACAAGTCGGGAGAGTGCTTCACTTACTAGTTTGCTGTAGAAACCACAGCTCGGCACAGACATGGAAGAGGTGCAAGCGGTAAAGTATGGTGAGGCCTCTCAGGGCACGCCCCTTGCCAGCATTTTGATGTGTCTATCAACCCAGAAGCTCTCTGAACCCCGTTATTTAGGGGGTTTGGGGGAGCTGATGATGCGATTGATTCAATCATTAGCCATTGGTCATTGAGCTCAATCTCCTGCCCTTCTTCCCTCCCTGGTGTTGGGCGTGGACCTGAAAGCTCCAACCCTCTCACCATAGGTTGGTCTTTCCCGCTGCCAGCTCCCAACCTGAAGCCACCTAAGAGCCAGCAAGAGTCAGCTCATTAGCATGGACTCAGATGTGATTGAAAGGGGATGGTTATCAATAACAGAAGACTCTCCTATCACTTAGGAAATCCCAAGGACTTTAGGAGCTCCATGCTAGGAACCAGAGACAGGGACCAGACATATTTACTATTGTTCCATAATACTTTATTCCTTGTTATGGCTGAATAGTATTCCATTTGTTTATCCATTCCTCAGTTGAGGGACATTTGGTTTGTTTCTACCTTTTGGTTATCACAAATAGGGATGGCAGAGCCTGGTGGGCTGCCGTCTATGGGGTCGCACAGAGTCGGACATGACTGAAGTGACTTAGCAGCAGCAGCAGCACAGAACATTTGTATGTAAGTTTTATGTTCTCTTTTCTCCTGGGTAAATACCTAGGAATAGAATGGTAACGCCCATGTTTAACTTTTTCAGGAACTGCCAAGCGGTTTCCCAAACACTTGTATTTTTTTTAAATAATAACTCTCTATATACATTATTTTGGGCTTTCGCAGTGGCTTAGCAGTAAAGAATCTGTCTGCAATGCAGGAAATGAAGGAGATGCGGGTTCAATCCCCAATCGGGAAGATCTTTTGGACAAGGAGATAACAACCCGCTGCAACAACCCCATTCTTTCCTGGGAAACCCCGTGGACAGAGGAGCCAGCGGGCTACGGGCCACAAAAGAGTCTGAAGCGACTGAGCACACACTATTTAGGCTTTATCTCCCCATGAACCTTATAAACTCTTTGAAAGAAGGATCAGTGTTTTCCACTCTCCTGACACCACGACAGGTTTTCTCCTAATGCGTTACACCTCAGTATTTGTGTGTGATCAGTTAATAGGACAGTGTGTCCTTTACCTTGGTTACTGCTTGGTTGTGCACTTGCTCAGTTGGGTTTGACTCTTTGTGACCCCCTAGACTGTACCACTCCAGGCTCGCCTGTCCTGCACCAGCTCTTGGAGCTTGCTCAGATTCAGGAGCAACACCAGTCTTACTATCAGCGGGCTGGTGGACATGTACATGGTTTTCTTTGCTTCCGTGCTCTCCTTGCTGGAGAAATGCAGGCAACGGTTGGTGTGTGTATGTTGTAGAAACGGTCAGAGTGTGGTGATGCTATTTGGGTGGTGGCTAAGCGGGAGCGGGTTTCTCTTGTAGCTCAGTCAGTAAAGAATCTGCCTGCAGTGCAGGAGACCTGGATTTGATCCCTGGGTTGGGAAGATCCCCTGGAGAAGNAAATGCAGGCAACGGTTGGTGTGTGTATGTTGTAGAAACGGTCAGAGTGTGGTGATGCTATTTGGGTGGTGGCTAAGCGGGAGCGGGTTTCTCTTGTAGCTCAGTCAGTAAAGAATCTGCCTGCAGTGCAGGAGACCTGGATTTGATCCCTGGGTTGGGAAGATCCCCTGGAGAAGTAAACGGCAGCCCACTCCAGTATCCTTGCCTGGAAAATCCCATGGACAGAGAAGCCTGGTAGGCTGCAGTCCATGGGGTTGCAAAGAGTCGGGTACAACTGAACGACTAACACTTACTTGCTTAAGAGGGAGTGGGATTAGAAGGAGTGGCTTCTTCAGTTCACGTGCTTGTTCAGACCCTGGAGAATGTTGATCAGTTCTCACTCAAAGCGATGTGTCCACTCACGTGAAATATGTGTACTTTGAGAGGCTCTATTTATGTTCCACCGGGAGTCATCCTTTCCTGTCAGGAATCTCACCTGCTGCTTTGTCTGTTTGGTCAGATTCCTGGCACATTTTTGTTTCCTGTTGTTTAGTAAAGGTGCTTTTTCTGGGACATACCAAACCTGATTTTTTTTTTTTCCTTTTGATTCAATATATTGAGAAAGAAATGGGAAGGTCAGATCCATTCTAGGAGTGCTTCGGGTTGTGTGTTAAATAGCTTTCATTTTGAAACACAAGGACAGGATTGTAATGAAAGGACATGGAACAGTAAAAACAAAAACCCAACAACAGAACAAACAACAAAAACCAAAGTGATGTGTCCAGTTTCTACTGTACTCATGTCTGGCAGTATNTAGGAGTGCTTCGGGTTGTGTGTTAAATAGCTTTCATTTTGAAACACAAGGACAGGATTGTAATGAAAGGACATGGAACAGTAAAAACAAAAACCCAACAACAGAACAAACAACAAAAACCAAAGTGATGTGTCCAGTTTCTACTGTACTCATGTCTGGCAGTATCTTCCCTGTACCATCAGCTCATCTCAGCTCTCCATTCATGCACATCTCAGAGCCTCACCCCAGGCGTTAATCAGGCAGGACTCTTCCATTGACACGTGACAAAAAAACCAACTTCAACTTCCTTGTGAGGAAAGACAAAAGCAGAGGAACAGTTTTTTGGCTGTAGATCTCAGAGTTATCATCTTCAGCGAAGCTGGGTCCACCATTGTCAGACGGGTTGCTCATGTCCACTGTCCCCCTGAGTCTGTGGGCTCTGTTTTCTTCTGTCTTGACTTTATTCTCAGAAAGATTCTTTCCCTGGAAGCACGTCGTCCCCCAGAAGCTCTCTCTGCTGCTCACTGTCTCTTTGACATAAATCCTGGGCAGCAAGGCAGCGACCAGGAGCCAGTTGATCAGAGGAGCCCATGGAACTCACACTCCTCGTCCCACCACCACCCGAGAGGGGAACGGGAGTGAATGAATGAAAGAAAGAGGGGGCAGGAAAGAAACGAGGAGAACCAGCAGGCCTTTACTTGGCAACCAAACCACCATCTTGGAAACCACCCTCGCAAGAGAAACGTAGCTCCTTGTTGGCCTTCTCACTGTTTTAGAGACAGGAGGCTCCATGTGCCAGGCCCGTGCTGGGCTTTGGCAGGGGCGGGCAAGACACTGGAGCTCGAGGGAGAAGGACAGCTGGTTGCTGGTGAGGCTGGAGGAAGGCCTGGAACAACTCCTTCGTCGCTGGGAACCCAAGCCTCTTGGGAGCAGTCACACGAGGATGGCCCTGGCTGGGGATGCGCAGAAACCGGCCAAGTTCACAGTCGGCCTCCCTCAGCCTGGACAGCCTTTGAGAGAGGCGTGTCTCTCTTGAATTTGCAGAAATGAGCTGCAGCAGAGGGGAGAACCAACATTTCTCATGGTTGCAATGTGCAGACTGTGTCAAAACGTGTTGCTGCATCTATGTTGCGCCAACCTTGAGAAAGCAAGGCTCAGCTCAGCCATGAACAGAAGATGTAATTTTGGGGTTGAGAACTTAAGGAGTTCCAGAATGGCTCCTCCAGATAAATTTATCTTTGCTATTCATTGTTTACTCCACTGCATTTTTCCCTTTTTTTATTTGAGTGGAAATACACATTTTCCTGGTCATTAAAAAAATAAGATATACAGGTTTAAAATTCAAGCAGTACAGAAGGGTAAGCAATGCTAAGCAATGATATGGACATGGAGAGTCTCCATTATACAAACATGTACAGTCTTGCTCATTCATCTATATATTTGGTGTTTAGTTTAATAGCTAAGTCATGTCTGGCTATTTAGTTTAATAGCCCACCAGGCTCCTCTGTCCATGGGATTTCTCAGGCAAGAATACTGGAGTGGGTTGCCGTTTCCTTTTCTGGGGATCTTCCCGATCCAGGGACCAAACCCATGTCTCCGGTGTTGTAGGTGGATTCTTGACTGCTGAGCCACTGAATGGTATTCCAGTGAAAATGCCTTCAGAACTTTTTTACAGCTAGACAAGGTGATGCCAAAGTAAAGTAAAGTAAAGTAAAGTAAAGTAAAGGCTGAAAGGTAAAGGTGCAAAAATTGTGATAAAATTCTGAAAAAGAAAAATAGAGTAAAATTAGCCCTAGAAGATTGAAATATATTATAAAATTACCATTGTTAAAAGTTTGCTAGTGACACAGATATAGACAGATTGGTGGTATAAACTAGCTATTCATAAATAGATCCAAACATACATGTGGGCTGTATGTGTTTAAGATAAAGGTGATATTTATATCTAAAGATAGAATTTCAGGATTGGGGGGTGGGGAGATTACTAATAAATGGAATTGAAACATTTAACATACTATCTAGAAAAACAATGCCTCCCGCATTGCAGGCAGACACTTTAACCTCTGAGCCACCAGGGAAGCCCTAGAAAAACAAAACAAAACTGGATCCCTACCTCATTCCTCATATACCAAAACAAATTCCAGATGTGTCAAATGTGTTACTGTTAAATTGCTTCAGTCGCATCCGACTGTTTGCAACCCTATGGACTATAGCTTGCCAGGGGCCTCTGTCCATGGGATTCTCGAGGCAAGAATACTGGAGTGGGTTGCCATTTCCTCCTTCAAATACTTAGATGCTAAAGTATCAAATACTTAGATGTTAAAAATAAAATCATAAAAGTAAAACATTGGGAGAATTTAAGAAAATAATCTTGGGTGATATCATGGGTTGAACTGTATTTCCTCAGTATTCATATTTTGAAGTCCTAACCCCCAAGAGATGGGAATACCAGACCACCTGACCTGCCTTTTGAGAAATCTTTACGCAGGTCAGGAAGCAAGAGTTAGAACTGGACATGGAACAACAGACTGGTTCCAAATAGGAAAAGGA
>SJYA01005567.1:19448-39841 GCA_006410615.1 Neotragus moschatus | reverse complement strand
TGACTCTTTGTGACCCCATGGACTGCAGCACACCAGGCTTCCCTGTCCTTTACCATCTCCCAGAGTTTGTTCAAACTCATGTCCATCGAGTCGGTGATGCCATCCAGCCATCTCGTCCTCTGTCACCCCCTTTTCCTCCTGCCCTCAATCCTTCCCAGCATCAGACCAGCAATTGAACCCACGCTCCCTACATTGGGAGCACAGAGTCTTAACCACTAGATTGCCAGGGAAGTCCTATTGACTTCTTTTTTTTTTAACGTCTCAACAAATATAAATAATATATTCAAAAAACCCCTTGGAATGGGGTGGGGAATGGGAAATTGATGTTTCATGCGGACAGAGTTTCAGTTTGGGAAGGAGAAAAAGTTCTGGAGGTGGACAGTGGGGATGGTTGTACAGCAGTCGGAGTGCACTTAATGCCACTGAACACGTAAAGATGATTAAAATGGTGAGTTTCAAGTATATTTTAACACAAGAAAAATTTAAAGGAAAAAGCAATTAAAAAAATAACACAGAGGAAATAAAAATGTAAGGATGGTGACTCTTTCACGCTGCCCCAGATCACCTACTGAATGACAGCTTCCTTCCGTCCTTTCCTTTCTCTTTCTCTTTTGCTCTTTCTTCTTCTCTCCCTTTTCTCCACCTCCTCTTCCTTCCTCCCCCCTTCTCTCTTTCTCTCTTCCAATATAGTTGACATATAGCATTGTGTGAGTTGAAGGTGCATAGCATAACAGTTTTGATGCATTTCTTTTGCAACATGGTTATTCCTGTAGCCTTAGCCCACACCTGTTTGGCATTACCTCCCTATCATTTCTTTTAGGGTCTGCAACAAGTAACNTCTCTCTTTCTCTCTTCCAATATAGTTGACATATAGCATTGTGTGAGTTGAAGGTGCATAGCATAACAGTTTTGATGCATTTCTTTTGCAACATGGTTATTCCTGTAGCCTTAGCCCACACCTGTTTGGCATTACCTCCCTATCATTTCTTTTAGGGTCTGCAACAAGTAACATCTGGTGTTTTGTTGGGTTTTATGTTTATAATACAGTTTTTGTGTGTGTGTGTGTGTGTGTGTGTGTGTGGTCTCTCATCTCTATACTTTGAATTCAAGTTCCAGGACTTATATACTGAATGAATTCCTTTTCACTAATTAAGCCAAGTGTTGTTTTGCCCACCGGGTTGAGGTTCCATCACTTGGTCCCTATCCCAGGGTCCTGCTGAGGGCTTTGCTCCAGCCGTGTGTGCATGCTCAGTCGCTCAGTTGTGTCTGACTCTCTGCGACCCCATGGACTGTAGCTCACCAAGCTCCTCTGTCCTTGGGATTTCCCAGGCAAGAATACTGGAGTGGGTTGCCATTTCCTCCTTCAGTTTATCTTCCTGACTCAGGATCCAACCTGCATCTCTTGCATTGGCAGACGGATTCTTTACAGCTTAGCCACTGGGGAATCCCTGCTGCTGCTAAGTCGCTTCAGTTGTGTCCGACTCTGTGCGACCCCATAGACGGCAGCCCATCAGGCTCCCTCACCCCTGGGATTCTCCAGGCAAGAACACTGGAGTAGGTTGCCGTTTCCTTCTCCAATGCATGAAAGTGAAAAGTGAAAGTGAAGTCGCTCAGTCATGACAACTCTTAGCGACCCCATGGACTACAGCCTATCAGGCTCCTCTGTCTGTGGGATTTTCCAGGCAAGAGTACTGGAATGGGGTGCCATTGCCTTCTCCCTTGATGCAAAAATACATTTTCTCTGCCTGCCTGGAAAAGGAGGATGCAGGAGTGGGTAGGTGCTGTATGCTGTCTTAAAGCAAGGGGGAGAAGTAATGTTGTTATGAAGGAACTGAATAATCTTGATCACAAAGTCTAAGGAATGAAACAGCTTGGAAGTGGTGACTGGGGACTTCTCTGGTAGTCCGGTGGTTAAGAGTGTGCCTTCCAAAGCAAGGGACGCAGTTAGGATCCCTGGTCAGGGAACTAAGATCCCACATTCTGCAAGGCACCTAAGCCTGCATTCCACATGAAAGATCCTGAATGCAGGATCTAAAACCCAAGACAACCAAATAAATAATAAAATAGTTTTTTAAAGAAAAAAAAAGTGGCAGTTGGCAAAGACTCAGAGTCATTCAGATTAGCCGGGACACATCTGGTTGCTGTAATGATTTAGACAGTGTTCATGTTTTGTCTGTGTTCAGACAGCATGATGGAGCGGGCTTGTTTTGTCTTGTTCCACCATGGTCACAGAGTGGCCTTGTCTGATGTAGGCATCCCATGAAATTATCTGTGTCCAGCAGCGCCCGACTGCGAGTGAGCTCCAGGCCAGCTCCTAGCAACCACAAGGCCAGCTGTGAATGCCAGGCCAGCTCTTGTCGCTTTCCCAAAGGTCAAGCTGAGCCCTAACCAGAAAGTGATGGACACTGGGAGGGCTGGGCTGCCTGCCAGGCTCACTGCTGTCTCTTTGGTGCCTTGAACAGGGCTCGGTGCACAGTAGGCATCAAAGAACTGTGGTGTGCTGTTACAAGGACCATGGGGACAGTACAGGCTCAGGAGAAGGGATTCGGCCACTCTGCAGCCAAAGGTCTCCTTCCCTTTGTAGGCCTTGGGCTTGGCTTCGATTTTTCCTGCAGTGTGTATGGATGTGTGTGTGTTTAAATGTTTATATATTTGCCTGCTCTGGGTCTTAGTTGTAGGATCTTTGATCTTCCCTGAAGCATGTGGGATTTTTTTTTTTTTTTTTTTAGTTGCAGCATGTCGGGGGCTTCCCAGGTGGTGCTAGCGGTAAAGAACCCTCCTGTCAATGCAGGAGAAATAAGAGATGTGGGTTCGATCCCTGGGTCAGACCCTGGAGGAGGGCATGGCAACCCACTTCAGTATTCTTGCCTGGAGAATCCCATGGACAGAGGAGCCTGGTGGGCTACAGTCCATGGAGTCTCAAAGAATTGTACATGACTGAGTGACTGAGCACGCACACACAGGTTAAGAAGCCACACAGGGACTTCTCTGTTGGTCCAGTAGCTAAAACTCCATGCTGTCAATGAAGGGGGCCCGGGTTCAATTCCTGGTCAGAGAACTAGGTCCCACCTGCTGCAACTAAAAATCCCGCATCCCACAGTGAAGACTGAAGATCCCACATGTCACAATTAACGCTGGCGCAGCCATATTAAAGAAGGAAAAAGAAGAAGTAACATACACAGTCATGTTAAGTAGTGTTACAAGCTAAAAAGAAAAATAAGGTAGCAAGAAAAGTGGGCAGGAAGTACCTAGGGGTATGTGTGTGTGGTCCCAGAGGAGAATCACATTTGCCTATATCTGAAAAGGAAGTGAGAGAGGGAGCCAGAGGAGTAGCCAACAGCACGTGCAAAAGTCCTGAGGCACGTGTGGGCTGCAACTTCAAGGAACAGGAGAAAGGCAACGTGGTTGGATATGAGTGAATCAGGCTGGATGAGTAATATGTGTCTAAATCAAGAGGCAATGTATTTGTTTCTTAAAAAAAGGAAACCAGTCAGCATCATTAGTGATGCAAAACAAAACCACAATGAGATACCACTTCAGAGTCAGCAGGAGATGTGCTCTTGGGTGTCTCCTTACTGGTAAGCCAGCTTATCTTTCCTTGACCCTTGCTTATTGTTTTAGCCTTGGGAAAAATAGGCGAGCAGATGTAGTCTTGCAAAGGAGGAATGTATGTGGAGGAATTTCCCGAGTTGACTAAGAAGAGGACAAAGAAAGCCGATGAACTATGAGAAGAGAATGGAGGTGAGAGGATTAGGTGGTATAATGCGTGTACGTTAGTCTGGACAGACTCCGAGCTGGCATGACAATATTTTTGCACGTTGGGTTAAATAAAATGCATGATTAAAATGAACAGTCCAAGTGTTGGCAAGAATGTGGAGAAAATGGAACCTTTGTGCATTGTGGGTGGGAATGTAAAATGGTGCAGCCCTTGTGAAAAATGGATTCATGGTTCCGCCTCAAGTCAAACATGGGGACTTCCCTGGTGGCCCAGTGGCTAAGGCTGCATTCCCAATTCAGGGGGCCCAAGTTTGATCCTTTGTCATGGAACTATATCTCACATGCTGCAACTAAGAGTTTGCGTGCCACAACTAAGACCCGGCACAGCCAAATAAATATTTTTTTAGAAAGTCAAACATAGTAGAATGGCCTGGCAGTTCGACTCATAGGTAGGAACTGAAAGCAGGGACTAGAACAAGTACACCATGTTCACAGCAGCACTGTTCACAAGAGTCAAAAGGTGGAAACGAGGCTTCCCTGGAGGTCCAGTGTTTAGGAAACCACCTGCCAGTGCAAAGGACACGAGTTCAATCCCTGGTCCAGGAAGATTCTGAAGGGCAACACGCTCAGGGGCAACGAAGCCCATGAGCCGCAACTACTGAGAGGCGAGCTACAGTTACTAAAGCGCGCTCGCCCTAGAACCAGTGCTCTGAAACGAGAGGCCACTGCAGTGAGAAACCAGAGAGTAGCTCCTGCCTTTTGCAACTAGAGAAAGGCCTCCAGCCGCAACAAAGGCCCAGTGTAGCAGACAAACAAACAGACAAAGAGCTAGAAACAATCCAAGTGTCCATCAACCAATGAGCAGACAAAAACATGATATAGCCAGAGCACAGAATATTATTCACCCACGAAAGGAATTAAGTACTATTGAGACATGCACAATGTGGAGAACTTAAAAAACAGGGTCAGTGAAAGAAGCCAGATCCAAATGTTCACATATTACATGATTCTACTTATAAGAAATGTCCGGAATAGGTAAATCAGTAGACACAGACAGCGAACGGTGGTTGCTAGAGACTGGGGGAGGAGGAACAATGTGACTGCATGAAAGAGTGACAGGGTTTCTTTTGAGGGTGATGAAAACATTTGAAAACTATCAAGGTGGGATGTCTGCATGACACGTGAATGTGCTAAATGCCAGAGAATTGTACATCTTAAAATGGTGAACTTTTTGCTATGCGAGTGAGGGTGAAAGTCGCTCAGTCGTGTCTGACTCTTTGTGACCCCACAGACTATACAGTCCATGGAATTCTCCAGGCCAGAATACTGGAGAGGAGGGTAGCTGTTCCCTTCTCCAGGGGATCTTTCCAACCCAGGGATCGAACCCAGGTCTCCCGCATTGCAGGTGGATTCTTCACCAGTTGAGCCACAAGGGAAGCCCAAGAATACTGGAGTGGGTAGCTGATCCCTTCTCCAGCGGATCCTCCCAACCCAGAAATTAAACCCGGTCTCCTGAATTGGAGAAGGAAATGGCAACCCACTCCAGTGTTCTTGCCTGGAGAATCCCAGGGACAGGGGAGCCTGGTGGGCTACCATCTATGGGGTCGCACAAAGTCGGACACACCTGAAGCGACTTAGCAGCAGTAGCAGCAGCTCCTGAATTGCAGGCAGATTCTTTACCAACTGAGCTCTGTTATGTGAATTTCACCTCAATTAAAAAAGAAAGGGGGCTTCAGTGGTGGTCCAGCGGTTAAGAATCTGCCTTGCAAAGCAAGGGATGCAGGTTTGACCCCAGGTTCAGGAAGATCCACACGACAACGGAGCAACTAAGCCCACGTGACACAACTACTGAGCCTGTGCCCTAGAGCCCGCTCTGCAGCCTGAGAATTCACAGCAGTAAGAAGCCCTCCCACAGCAACTCTCCACAACCCCAGAAAGCCTGTGCAAAGCAACAAAGACCTAGCGCAGCCAAAAAATAAAATAAATCTTAAACAATGAAAGGAAACAGGCTATGTTACCTCTTTGAAAGAATGTCTTTGATTTTTTCTCTTTTTTAAATTATGAAAGTATGGTATATTTACGAGAGATTTGGAAAATACAGAACAAGGTTATTAATTCATATAGTTTCACTATATCTTACAATTACTTTTTAAAGTAGGTAAAGAATGGTAAAGAAACTGCCTGCAATGCAGGAGACTTGGGTTCAATCTCTGGGTTGGGAAGATCCATCCCCTGGAGAGGCAACAGCTAGTTCCCTCCACTCCAGTATTCTGGCCTGGAGAATTCCATGGACTGTATAGTCCATGGTGTTGCAGAGAGAAGGATATAGTAGATCTGAAAAGGACTATGAGCCAATTCAACATAATTAAGACTTATGCAATCTTCACACAGCAGTAGGATACAAATTCTGTTCAAGTTCCCACAGATTATAACCTAGGAGACCCTGGAACATATCCAGGGACATAAAACAAGCTGCAAAAATTTCATGATCTAAAGGTACTGAAATGATACAGAATCTGTTTCTTCTCTTATCGCTGTGGAGTTATGTGAGAAAATCAATATCAAAAGATATTTGAAAATAAATCACATATTTTTAACTGCAATGTGACATTGACCAAGAGAGATCTTTGACTTAGCCATTGAAAGCCTCAGTAAAATTAGAAGACTGAAAAAACTCAGGGTGATTGCAGAGAAGAAAGCATTTAAGTGAGAAATTAATATCAAAGATACTTTAGAAACTCCATGTATTTGGAAATTAAATGTCCAATTTTAAATGATGGGTGAATCTAAGAAGCCATAACAAGGAAAATTAGAAAATATTTGTGATAGAATAAAAATGAAAAGAAAATTTACCAGAATTTGTTGCACGCAGCTGAAGCTACTCAACGCAACTAAATACAATGTGGAATCTTGAATAAGGTATGAAACCAAATGCACACTATCACAAAATTTTGTGAAATTTGAACAAAATCTGTGTATTAGTTAATAATAGTGTATCACATGTTAATTCCCTGTGGTTTATTTTTTTTACAACATAGTATTTCTTTATATTCTCAGAATTGGATTAGAAGTTTCAAGCCTCTTTAAAAAAAGTTTTTAAATCACTAAGATAATAAACTTTCTAGACTTTTAGCAGTAATACTAGATGCCAAAATAGATGGAACTATATCAAAGTGAATATAAAATAGAAATCTAGCATTCTATTCATACTAAGTCAAACAAAAATTAGTGTCTTTGATTTTTTTTCTGGCTAGTCCATGCACATGGCACAAAATTCAAAGACTACAGAACAGTACAAAGGTGAACATTTAATCTCTTTCCAGTGATGACTAATGGCTGGCCATCTGGCTCTACAAGGATTGAGTCATTGGCCACTGCAGTCACTGACCTTTAACACCCTCTGAAAAGAGTTCCAGGTGGAGGATCAGAAACGAGATGCTCTTTGCTGTGGGAAAATCGACAGGACAGGTCTTCAGATAGTGAAGATGTTTTCAGGAAAAAAATTTTATGGGTGGATTCTTGTTGATCTTCTCACACCTAGAAAAGCACTAAAATCATTAACTGCAGTATTTGCTCTTTGTAACCAGAAACAACTTTCCACTGGGATGCGTGATTACACATAATCTTCTCCAAAATCACACACGTGCAGACCTTCCGCTCAACTCTTCCTGAGACCTCTTGGGTTATAGTCCTCAGTAAACCCGCCAATAAAACTGAAAAACTCAGCTCTCATGGTGTGCGTTTTTATTTCAGTCAACATCAGCCACCCAGTTATCGTCCGGCGATATTCCAGTTATCAGATTTTTGTCTATTCTAGACCGGTTCCATGCATTTCTCCTTTTTCTTTTTTTAAGGGGACTAGTTTACTTATGCACGCATGCAGGAACTTGGGCTGCCCAGGTAGCTCAGTGGTAAAGAATCCGCTTCCCAATGCAAGAGATGCGGGTTTGACCCCTGGGTTGGGAAGATCCCCTGGAAGAGGGCATGGCAACCCACTCCAGTATTCTTGCCAGGAAAATCCCACGGAGAGAGGAGCCTGGCGGGCTAGAGAACATGGGGTCCGCAGAGTCCGACGACTGAGCACGCAGGCACGCGGAAACGGGGATGGAACCTGCGCCCCCTGTAGCCCAAGCAGAGCGTCCCAACCCACTAGGCTACCAGGGAATTCCCCAAAGTTCCCCTTTTTAAAACTGCCTTAGAAGGCTGCAGTCCATGGGGTCGCTGAGGGTCGGACACGACTGAGCGACTTCACTTTCACTTTTCACTTTCATGCATTGGAGAAGGAAATGGCAACCCACTCCAGTATTTTTGCCTGGAGAATCTCAGGAATGGGGGAGCCTGTTGGGCTGCCGTCTGTGGGGTCACACAGAGTCAGACACGACTGAAGTGACTTAGCAGCAGTAGTAGTACAGGACATAACAGCAAATCATGCTCTCTAAAGACAAGACGACAACGCAGAAAGGGTGAAGCAGAAAAATTAGAAAATTTTCTTCTTGGACCACAGCAAACAGGTTGGTGCTTTTGCTTGGAATCTTTATGTGTGCGTGTGTGTAACTGGTTAGCTTTGAAAACAGACCGTCCACCTAGGTGCACAGGGCCGGGAGAAACCATAAGTAGAGGTCCCAAAGCTGCAAACCTCATTGCTCCCAGAAGCAGACAAAGGGCAGAGTCCCGGACAAAGGGTCGCGCCAGCGCCTGCGCAGAAAGCTCCCAGGAACGCCCCCCTGCCCCGCCTGCTCCGGGCCCGCCCTCTGGCGCGGCGAACTGACGTCACGGTGTCGTCACGGCGGAGTCGCTATGGTGGCCCTGAGCGATCTGGCGTCGGCGCTGGAGTCCTATAGGGGTCGCGATCGCCTGGTGAGGCTGGGATGGAGCGAGGCCAGAGGTCCTGGAGTCCAGCCAAAACCCAGAGACCGGGACATTGAGGCCAGAGAGGGAGCGGGGGTCACTCAGGATCCTCCCAGGGCAGATGCTCTGTCCCCTAGCGGTGGATATGTAGGTTCTTCCCGCCACCCCAGACGACTGGACATTTACAGTACCCGCCAGGTCCTCACGTTTGTACATTTGAATCCAGCCGGACCACTGAAGCTGGTCCCAAACAATGTCGTATGAGAATTTGGGATGTGGCAGGGCTCCCTTTAAGGCTGGACACTTGGGTTCTGACTAAATCCCCTGAAGTTGGGCACTTAGGTTGCTCTGGCCAGTTCGGCCTGGCCAGACATTGCCATGCCAAACAAACCCATGTTTGGACATTTAGGATCAGACTAGGCCACTGTAGTTAGTTCCTCGGTTGTCGAAATCTAATACGGGAATATAAGATTTTGCACTGCTTTCCCTGTGGCTGGATGTTTAGGTTCTGACCTTCCGCTCAACTCAGATTGAGCATTTAGATCGTTCCTTCCAGGCCGCTGAGGTCGGACTCTGAGCTTGTCCCAATCAATCTCTTACAGATAGGCATTTCAGTTGTACCAGCGAATGTACCAGTGGCTGGGCATTTAGGTTCTAGGCAAATCCTCTCTGATTGAGTATTCAGGTTCTAAATCCACTGGAGAAGGAAATGGTACCCCACTCCAGTATTGTTGCCTGGGAAATCCCATGGACGGAGTCCGGTGGGCTACAGTCCGTAGGTTTGCAAGAGTCGGAGGCGACTTGGTGACTAAACAACAACAAGAAAGCTGGACTTAAAATGCAGTGTTTTTGCCCTTACAAAGGTGCGGAAAGGAATTACAAGTAAAAATAATATATAAAACCACAGCAACTTCTGAAAAGCAGATGAAATAAAGATGTGAGGGTAGGGAAGCAGACCCTGTTCACCATGCTCCAGATCACCCACTGATTCCCGAAACACCACTGGGTTCCTTCTCACTAAGGCAAACAAATTATCCTTTTGTTCACTGGGTTGAGGCCTGCTCACCTTCCTAAGTCAACCCAGCCACGGACTTTGGTCCAGCCAGGTAGATGCAAATAGCCTTCCTGCCTGATGGGAAAAAGGATCTAGGAGATAAGATATCGGGGTTTCTTTTTCTCATCCCAGTCACGTGTCTCCAAAGATTGTGCCACTCAGTGACATGAGCCAGCATGCCCTGAGTCTCCACAGGGCCTTTTCTTTTAAAAATTGATTTTTATTGGAGTATATAGTTGCTTTACAATGTTGTGTTAGTTTCTACCGTACAGCANAACCCACTCCAGTATTTTTGCCTGGAGAATCTCAGGAATGGGGGAGCCTGTTGGGCTGCCGTCTGTGGGGTCACACAGAGTCAGACACGACTGAAGTGACTTAGCAGCAGTAGTAGTACAGGACATAACAGCAAATCATGCTCTCTAAAGACAAGACGACAACGCAGAAAGGGTGAAGCAGAAAAATTAGAAAATTTTCTTCTTGGACCACAGCAAACAGGTTGGTGCTTTTGCTTGGAATCTTTATGTGTGCGTGTGTGTAACTGGTTAGCTTTGAAAACAGACCGTCCACCTAGGTGCACAGGGCCGGGAGAAACCATAAGTAGAGGTCCCAAAGCTGCAAACCTCATTGCTCCCAGAAGCAGACAAAGGGCAGAGTCCCGGACAAAGGGTCGCGCCAGCGCCTGCGCAGAAAGCTCCCAGGAACGCCCCCCTGCCCCGCCTGCTCCGGGCCCGCCCTCTGGCGCGGCGAACTGACGTCACGGTGTCGTCACGGCGGAGTCGCTATGGTGGCCCTGAGCGATCTGGCGTCGGCGCTGGAGTCCTATAGGGGTCGCGATCGCCTGGTGAGGCTGGGATGGAGCGAGGCCAGAGGTCCTGGAGTCCAGCCAAAACCCAGAGACCGGGACATTGAGGCCAGAGAGGGAGCGGGGGTCACTCAGGATCCTCCCAGGGCAGATGCTCTGTCCCCTAGCGGTGGATATGTAGGTTCTTCCCGCCACCCCAGACGACTGGACATTTACAGTACCCGCCAGGTCCTCACGTTTGTACATTTGAATCCAGCCGGACCACTGAAGCTGGTCCCAAACAATGTCGTATGAGAATTTGGGATGTGGCAGGGCTCCCTTTAAGGCTGGACACTTGGGTTCTGACTAAATCCCCTGAAGTTGGGCACTTAGGTTGCTCTGGCCAGTTCGGCCTGGCCAGACATTGCCATGCCAAACAAACCCATGTTTGGACATTTAGGATCAGACTAGGCCACTGTAGTTAGTTCCTCGGTTGTCGAAATCTAATACGGGAATATAAGATTTTGCACTGCTTTCCCTGTGGCTGGATGTTTAGGTTCTGACCTTCCGCTCAACTCAGATTGAGCATTTAGATCGTTCCTTCCAGGCCGCTGAGGTCGGACTCTGAGCTTGTCCCAATCAATCTCTTACAGATAGGCATTTCAGTTGTACCAGCGAATGTACCAGTGGCTGGGCATTTAGGTTCTAGGCAAATCCTCTCTGATTGAGTATTCAGGTTCTAAATCCACTGGAGAAGGAAATGGTACCCCACTCCAGTATTGTTGCCTGGGAAATCCCATGGACGGAGTCCGGTGGGCTACAGTCCGTAGGTTTGCAAGAGTCGGAGGCGACTTGGTGACTAAACAACAACAAGAAAGCTGGACTTAAAATGCAGTGTTTTTGCCCTTACAAAGGTGCGGAAAGGAATTACAAGTAAAAATAATATATAAAACCACAGCAACTTCTGAAAAGCAGATGAAATAAAGATGTGAGGGTAGGGAAGCAGACCCTGTTCACCATGCTCCAGATCACCCACTGATTCCCGAAACACCACTGGGTTCCTTCTCACTAAGGCAAACAAATTATCCTTTTGTTCACTGGGTTGAGGCCTGCTCACCTTCCTAAGTCAACCCAGCCACGGACTTTGGTCCAGCCAGGTAGATGCAAATAGCCTTCCTGCCTGATGGGAAAAAGGATCTAGGAGATAAGATATCGGGGTTTCTTTTTCTCATCCCAGTCACGTGTCTCCAAAGATTGTGCCACTCAGTGACATGAGCCAGCATGCCCTGAGTCTCCACAGGGCCTTTTCTTTTAAAAATTGATTTTTATTGGAGTATATAGTTGCTTTACAATGTTGTGTTAGTTTCTACCGTACAGCAGAATGAACTAGCCATCCATATACATATATCTCCTCCATCCGGGACTTCCTTCTCATTCAGGTCACCAAAGAGAACTGACTAGAGTTCCCTGAGCTATGCAGTAGGTACTCATTAGTTATCTGTTTGGGGCTTCCCTAATGGCTCAGATGGTAAAGAATCTGTCTGTAATGTGCGAGATCAAGATGCAGTCCCTAGGTTGGGAAGATCCTGTGCAGAAAGGAATGGCATCCCATTCCAGTATTCTTGCCTGGAGAATCCTCATGGACAGAGGAGCCTGGCAGTCTGCAGTCCATGGGGTCTCGAAGAGTCAGACATGACTGAGCGACTAACACACCCAGTTATCTGTTTCACACATAGTATCAATAGTGTATATCTGTCACTCCAGTCTCACAGAGCCTTTTGCACAATGATGTCGTGTGTCTGCATGTATCCCATCTACAAATATCTTTCAACTTTCTGTTGGGAGTTTGATTGAGAGTCTTCCTCCTGTTTGACCCCCCGAGGCCCGAGGCCAGGTCAGGGGTGATCGGCTCAATCCTACTGACTGCTTCTGGTTTCCCGCAGATCCGAACGCTGGGTTACTGCTGCCAGCTGGTGGGCGGGGTCCTGGTGGAACAATGTCCTGCCAGGTCAGAAGTGGGGACGCGCCTGTTGGCACTGTCCTCCCAGCTCAGCCACTGCAGGGTGGTCCTGCGACTCTTTGATGATGCGGCCATGTTTGTCTACACTAAGCAGTACGGCCTGGGGGCAGAGGTAACGGGGGTGCATGGGGCTCCAGGGAGGGGTTGTGGACCCTGGGAAGTTGGCATCTTATGGACTGGCCTTTACAAGGCAACAATATGGGCAGTTTATTATTTTTTCAATTTTACTTTTTCTTTTGAGACAATCAGACGTTCTCATTTCAATTTCAGTTAAACAAATTAGCTCATTCCCGAAGACTGTAATTAAGAAGTCTTCTTCCTGACCCTTCGGTCACCCATTTTCCTCCTCGGATGCAGCCACTGCTGTCAGCCTCTTGCGTTTCCTTCATGAGATTGCCTGCACCTGTGCTTTGCATCAATAGTTACATGACATTTACATTCTTCTACCACTTGTTTTTTCATGGAACAGTGCAACTTGGAGGTCATTCCATATCAGTCCAAAATAAGCTCCTTCTGGGAATTCCCTGGTGGTCCAGCAGTTAGGACTCAGCACTTTCACTGCCGCAGAAGAGTGCGTCCTCAGTTGTGTCTAACTCTTTGCGACCCCCATGGACTGTAGCCCTCCAGGCTTCTCTGTCCTTGGGATTCTCCAGGCAAGAATACTGGAGTGGGTTGCCATTTCCTCCTCCAGNCCCTGGTGGTCCAGCAGTTAGGACTCAGCACTTTCACTGCCGCAGAAGAGTGCGTCCTCAGTTGTGTCTAACTCTTTGCGACCCCCATGGACTGTAGCCCTCCAGGCTTCTCTGTCCTTGGGATTCTCCAGGCAAGAATACTGGAGTGGGTTGCCATTTCCTCCTCCAGGGGATCTTCCCAGCCCAGGGATCTAACCCACATCTTTTGCATCTCCTGCATTGGCAGGCAGATTCTTTTCCACTGCGCCACCTGAGAAGCCCCTTCACTGCAGAGGGCCTGAGGATAATCCCCATTTGGGGAACTGACATCCCCTCAAGCCATGTGCCTTGGCAAAAAAAAACAAAAACAAAAAGAAGCTCCTTTCTTCTTTAGGGCCTCAGGGTACACGTGTGTATAGCCGGATGGTGACTTACTGAACTGGTCCCCTTGGACACGTAGATTATTGGTAACATCTTGCAGATACAACAGAACCTCATCATGTCACCAGTGGGTCTAGAGTGATGCTTCTCACCTGGGGAGGGGGCAGCAGGGAATGTGATCTTGCTCTCCCAGGGGATGGGCCTGAGTTACGCCCCCTTCCTGGGCTGCCCTGCCCTTTCCCCGACCCTCCAGGGGTCTCCTTCCAGACTCACCTGCTCAGATGCCCCTCCATCCCGCCCCTGTGCCCACGGCCTGATTATCCCCAATCTCAAGGGTTCGCCTGGGCCTTCCTCCTGTGTTGATACCCATCTCTCCAGCTTCTTTGATGAGGGCATGTTCCCTGCACTGTCCCCGCAACCATCTCCTCTGTGGGGACTCCCCTGAGTCCCTAGGTGGCGAGGGGGCTCTCTGCATCTCGTATATCGCTTAGCCAGAACAAGAACCCTCTTTGGTTGAGTGCCCTCTGCTCCTGCTTCTTCCCCAGCATAGGGCCCCAGGTCTTGCAGCTTCTCAGAAAACACCGGTGGAGTGAGCCCCATCCTCACAGAGGGAGGAAGTGTGCCGGGACACCCCAGAAGGTCCCAGATGGGATGGGGGAGCTGGTGTGGGGTTCAGCACCCAGAGGGAGGCAGGACCACAGCCGGCTACCAGGAAGGAGAGGGCTAGACAGGGAAGACGGAGAGGAGGGGAAGGGCACAGGGGCAGAGAGATGACCCGGTTACAGGCAGGGAAGAGAAGGACTTGGCCAGGGACCGGGCCAACTTGGAGGCCTGGAGGGGCCTCTGGGGCCCAGGGAAGAGGCCCTTACAGCCTCAACCGGCCTTGCCTTGCTGGGTGCTCACCCCTGTCTGATCTGGGGGAGGTGACCCAAGCCAGTGAGCGTTGTGCCTGCTTCAAGCTGGCACTGGGTGTGTGGCAACCAAGCAGGCCAGCCAGCCGCTCTGCCTGGTCAGGGTTCTCTGCGGGGCTCCCTCCCCTGCCCCCTTCAGGGTCCTGAGCCTGAGACCCATACACAGGAACTAGGAATGTCCTGATGCAGGGCATCCCAGGTTGGCCTCCACAGGAATTATCTGGGAACTTAAAAAATTCCTGGTGCCAGGGCCCACCTCAGCCTTGGTGAGGCAGAACCCCTGGGACTGGGGGCTGAGTGGGGCTTTGTGAAGCTCCCCAGGCATCCCCTGAGGTGTCCCAGGTTGTGCAGTGGTAAAGAATCTTCCTGCCAATGCAGGAGACGTCTGTTTGATCCCTGGGTCAGGAGGGGCCCGTTGAGAAGGAAATGGCAACCCACTTGCAGTATTCTTGCCCGGGAAATCCCATAGACTGAGGAGCCTGGTGGGCTACAGTCCATAGGGTCACAAAGAGGACACGACTGAAGCAGCTTAGCACACACATGCAGGGATCCCATAGCACGATGGAGTTGAGACCAGCCGCTCTACTGGGCAGAGGTGACCACACTGAGAAATCAGGCCTGCCTTCTCCCACAGTGCCAGCCATGAGCCATCCTGCCTGGCCTGGACCTTGCCCTATGACTGCCCCCTGGTACGGCCCGAGCCCCCACTCTCTTCCATTCCTGCAGGAGGAGGATGTGTTTGTCCGTTGCGTGTCCATCCTGAGCAACCTGGCCGACCAGCTCTACTACCCCTGTGAGCATGTCGCCTGGGCCGCCGACGCCAAGATCCTCCACGTGGACTCTGCCCGGTGGTGGACACTGAGCACCGCCCTCTGGGGCCTCTCCCTGCTCCTGGGGGTTGNTTTGTCCGTTGCGTGTCCATCCTGAGCAACCTGGCCGACCAGCTCTACTACCCCTGTGAGCATGTCGCCTGGGCCGCCGACGCCAAGATCCTCCACGTGGACTCTGCCCGGTGGTGGACACTGAGCACCGCCCTCTGGGGCCTCTCCCTGCTCCTGGGGGTTGCTAGGTAAGCAGTGTTGCTCCCCATCAGGAGACTGGAAGGGAGCCTCTGACGTTGCCTGGGTGGGTGGGCTGGGGGGCGGGGGTGGGACTGTCTTGGCCTCTCCTGCCTTTCCCCCTCTTGTCATTCCTCATTATGTCCATCCCCTGCAGCTGCTGAAATAGATTCCCACAAACTTGGCACCTCTCAGTTCAGTCGCTTAGTCGTGTCTGGCAACACAGATTGATCATCTTAACAGTTTCGGAGGTTAGAAGTCCAAAATGGCTCTCAGTGGGCTAACATACAAGCGTGGGCAGGCCTGTGTTCCTCCTAGGGGCTCCGAGGGAGTCTGTTCTCGGCCTTCCCAGCTTCTAGTGTGCGTGTGTGTGTGCTAAGTCGCTTCAGTTGTGTCCAACTCTGTGCGACTCTAAGGACTGTAGCCCGCCAGGCTCCTCTGTCCATGGCATTCTCCAGGCAAGAATCCTGGAGTGGGTTGCTGAGCCCTGCTTCCTCCAGGGGATCTTCCCGACCCAGAGATCAAACCTGCATCTCTTACATCTGCACTGGCAGGCAGGTTCTTTTACCACTGGCACCACCTGGGAAGCCCTCCAGCTGCTAGAGGCGCCCGCGTTCCTCGGCTCGCAGCCCCTCCCTCCATCTTTGAAATGTGTCCATCACTCCAGCTCCTGCGTCTCTTGTCCCAACTCCTTTTCTGACTCTGAGCCTCCTCCTCCCTCCTTTGAGGAGCCCTGTGATGACACCCCCCACCCCAGATCATCTCTGATGTCCACACCCTTAACTCAATTCCATCTGCAAATTCCTTTTTGAAAAAATTTATTCATTTAGTTTTGGCTGTGCTGGGTCTTCGTTGGTGTGCTCGGGCTTTCTCTAGTTGTGGCGAGCAGAGGCTCCTCTTTGTTGCGGTGTGCAGGCTTCTCCTCTGATGTGTGGCAGCTTCTCTTGTTGCAGAGCCGGGGCTCTAGGTATGAGAGCTTGAGTAGTTGTGGTGCACGGGCTTAGTTGCTCTGAGGCATGTGGGATCGTCCCAGACCAGGGATCGAACCTGTGTCTCATGCATTGCCCGGTGGACTCTTATCCACTGCACCACCAGGGGAGGCCTGCAAAGTCGTTTTTGCTGTGGAAGGGAGCACACTCACATCATAAGCCCGTGGAATAGGATGTGGGAATCTCTGGGGGCAGGGGCCTGTGACTGTGCCTACCAGACACAGGAAGAAGAAAATAACTTGGGGGGCGTGGACAGAAGTGGTTGGTACGGCTGCCTTTCCCCGGGTCCCTGGGTACCCGGGTCCTGCTTGCATTGTCATCAGCAAACCTCACACGAAGTAGCCAGGAGTTTCCAGACTGGCTCTGTGCTGCCACAAACCACAAGGTCTCTAAAACTAATGGTTTCTTCCCCTCTGCCAATTTGCTGAGTGGGTTTGTTCAGAGCCCCCTGGCCCAGAAAGCATGGGCGAAGCAGGACCTCCAGTGCCCCTGTTTCCTGGGGACAAAGGTCTCTTAGATCCTTGAAGGGATGTGGGGCAGTCCCTGACCTCGAGGTTGGGGGGCCAGTGCCCTATCTGCTGTCCCTTGTCCCTGGGCGTACACTGATGTCTAGTAGCCCTTGTCTCCCCCTCACCCTAGTGATATGTTTACTGTAGATGGTCTGGAAAATGAGGAGACCCCAAAGTGGAAGATTCAAGTCACCCACTATCCAGCCCAGAGACCCTCTCTCTTTATACTTTGGTGATTTTCCCCAGTTTTTGATTTAAAAAACAAAACTTTTATTTTTAGTTTAGTTGCTTTAAAATGTTGTATTAGTGTCTGCTGTATCGCAAAGTGAATCAGCTGTATGTATACATGGACCCCCTCTGTTCTGGATTTCCTCCCCATTTAGGCTACCATAGGGCACTGCGTTCCTTAGCTATACAGTAGGTTCTCATTATAGCAGTGGGCTTCCCAGGTGGCTCGGTGGTAAAGAATCCACCTGCCAAGAAGGAGATGCGGGTTTGATCCCTGGGTCNCTCACATCATAAGCCCGTGGAATAGGATGTGGGAATCTCTGGGGGCAGGGGCCTGTGACTGTGCCTACCAGACACAGGAAGAAGAAAATAACTTGGGGGGCGTGGACAGAAGTGGTTGGTACGGCTGCCTTTCCCCGGGTCCCTGGGTACCCGGGTCCTGCTTGCATTGTCATCAGCAAACCTCACACGAAGTAGCCAGGAGTTTCCAGACTGGCTCTGTGCTGCCACAAACCACAAGGTCTCTAAAACTAATGGTTTCTTCCCCTCTGCCAATTTGCTGAGTGGGTTTGTTCAGAGCCCCCTGGCCCAGAAAGCATGGGCGAAGCAGGACCTCCAGTGCCCCTGTTTCCTGGGGACAAAGGTCTCTTAGATCCTTGAAGGGATGTGGGGCAGTCCCTGACCTCGAGGTTGGGGGGCCAGTGCCCTATCTGCTGTCCCTTGTCCCTGGGCGTACACTGATGTCTAGTAGCCCTTGTCTCCCCCTCACCCTAGTGATATGTTTACTGTAGATGGTCTGGAAAATGAGGAGACCCCAAAGTGGAAGATTCAAGTCACCCACTATCCAGCCCAGAGACCCTCTCTCTTTATACTTTGGTGATTTTCCCCAGTTTTTGATTTAAAAAACAAAACTTTTATTTTTAGTTTAGTTGCTTTAAAATGTTGTATTAGTGTCTGCTGTATCGCAAAGTGAATCAGCTGTATGTATACATGGACCCCCTCTGTTCTGGATTTCCTCCCCATTTAGGCTACCATAGGGCACTGCGTTCCTTAGCTATACAGTAGGTTCTCATTCGTTATCTCCTTTATACATAGCAGTGGGCTTCCCAGGTGGCTCGGTGGTAAAGAATCCACCTGCCAAGAAGGAGATGCGGGTTTGATCCCTGGGTCGGGAAGATCCCCTGGAGGACAGAATGGCAGCCCACTCCAGTATTCTTGCCTGGAGAATTCCGTGGACAGAGGAGCCTGGCGGGCTACAGTCCGTGGGGTCGCAAAGAGTCAGACACGACTGAGCGCCTGAGCAGCAGCAGCAGCACACACCTGTCAGTCCCAGTGGCCTTTGTTTCAGACGCCGTGCTGACGTTTTCACTTGTTTCTGCTCTCCTGGTTCAGGGGCACGGCTCTGTTTCGATGTCGGCTCCCCTCACAGCCTTGGCGGCTGTTATGGAGCTGGCCCTGTCTTTCCCTCAGCACTGCCCCCACCCCGTGTGCTCAGGGTGCCCCGGCTGGGCTCTCGGTGCTCTGAGGCCACAGCCTCTTCTGAGGCTGCCCTGTGACCTGCGGCCCCAAGAGACTTCCCGTTCCTGCTTTCAGGGCTGCTTTGGTTCCCTTAATTTTTTTTTCTTTTAAATAGACTATTTTTTAGAGCAGTTTTAGGTTCACAGCAAAACTGAACCAGAAGCAGAGTTTTCCCAGGTACCCACCACACACACACAGACTTCC
Organism: Neotragus moschatus; assembly: GCA_006410615.1. NCBI lineage: Eukaryota > Metazoa > Chordata > Mammalia > Artiodactyla > Bovidae > Neotragus > Neotragus moschatus. The sequence goes on along the minus strand of SJYA01005567.1, from coordinate 20,952 downwards.
CCACCATCCACATGGCACCATGCCCGACATTTGTTAGTCGATGAACCAACATTGACATGGCATAATCACCCCACATCCATGGTTTATATCAGGGTTCACACTCTATGTTGTACTTTGAGTTTGGACAAACGTATGATAACATGTATCCACCACTGAAGTATTTCCACTGCCCTAAAAATCCTATTTTTAGGGTGAATATGCTCTTCCCGTTCTTCCATTCATGTTATTTTGTATTAAATACCTTTTGAGGTGCTCTTTATCTATGTAAAATCTCACTTATTTCTGGCTGCACGGGGTCTTCATTGCTTGTGGGGGCTCCTCTCTAGTTGCAGTGGTCAGGCCTCACTGCAGCGGCTTCTCTTGTGGAGAAAGGGCTTTAGGTGCTATAAAGGCTTCAGTAGTTGCAGCATGTGGGCTCAGTAGTTGGCTCACGGGCTGGGCTGCCCCTCAGCATGTGGAATCTTCCTGGAACAGGGATTGAACCCGAGTCCCCTGCGTTGGCAGGCAGAGTCTTAACCACTGGACCACCAGGGAAGTCCTCCATTCATTTTAGAGCAGCTAGTTTTCCCCTCGTGTTCCTATATTTGGTGTGAGCAAGGGTATGGGGGCTGGGGAGCATTTGGTGTGTGTTCATCATGACTCAATGAACACAGGTTTGAGCAAACTCCAGGAGCTGTTGAAGGACAGAAAAGCCTGGTGTGCTGCAGTCCGTGGGGTCACAAAGAGTTGGCCACAACTGAGCGACTGAACTACATTATGACCAGAGGCTCCTAAGACCCCAGGGTGCCGGAGAGTCACCTGCCCAGGCTGCAGGGAGCAGAGGCTGGAGGGAGCACTGGAGGACACCCATCTGGTGGCTGCCTCCCCAGCCTGCAGATACAGCCCTGGGGACCCAGAAGGTTGTCTAGACTGCCTTCAGACAGGCCCAGCCAGTGTCCAGGGTGTGTCTGTGTCCGGACCCCATTTACCTGGTGACCCCCTACCCAGCTGCTCCCACCCCATCCTGTGTGGTGTTGCAGGTCTCTGTGGATGGTCCTGAAGCTGAGACACAGGCTGAGGAACCCCCCGGAAGCCTTCACCAGGTACGTCGCCCATGGTTCCTCTAGAAGGCTTCTTCCCGCAAGCCAGGGTCCCGGCGGATCTGCCCAGTCAAGGAGGTGCTCAGTCACTGCCCGGCCCCATGCATGCAGGCTCTGCTGGGTGGGGGTGGGGAGCTGATGTATGCTAGGTACTGGGGCATTGCTGCGGCCCCCCGGGGGATAGGAGCTCTTTCACAGACGGGGAAACTGAGGCTAGCTGGGGGCCCCTAGGCAGGAAGTGGCAGAGCTGGGACTCCAGGGCTAAGCCTTCACGGCTGGGCCCGGGTCTGGGAGGATGATCCGAGGTGGAGTCAGTGTCCTGAGGACCCAGGTCAGTCACTGTCTCATCCTGGGAAAGAATGCAGGGTAAGCAGGTGCCCAGCACAGACCCGGAAGCTGCTCACCCTCCCCCCCCCCCACCCCCC
>SJYA01005567.1:0-10904 GCA_006410615.1 Neotragus moschatus | reverse complement strand
GTGGGTGCCGGGGGTAGGGGGTTGGGTGGGCGGGCTCACCTTGGGGGGGCGTGGAGCTGGGCAGGACGGGGCTCAGCGAGCGGCGGTTCCGAGAGGTGTTCTCTTCTTTGCCCATGAGCTTGTTGAGCAGCAGTGGCTGCTTCAGGTCAAATGAGGCTGAAAAAGGGTGGAAGATACTGGGGTCTGCAGTCTCACTACCAGTGCCAGAGCACCCAGACCTTGGCCCAGGGCCTCGCCCCACTCCTCCAGTGCTGGTTCCCAGGGAGGGACGCCGCTCAGACAACAGGCCCCAAATTCACTGACAAAACCCAGAGCAGACACCCCTGGGGAACCAGAGGGGCCCCTGGACTCATCAACCTTCTGACAAGAGGCTCTGTGATGCTGCAGCCCAGGGGTCCTGGGACCCGGGCCCTGTTCCCCAGGAGGGCCTCAGGGCCTTCCTACTGGGGAAGACTGGCTCTGGGTCAAGGATTCAGTGGGGAGTAAGCGTCAGTCACTGGCACACTTCCTGCCTCTGCACGAGGGTTTCCGAGGCCCGTTTCTGAATCACCAAGGTGCTCCCTTGTGTCTGATCCCAGTTTTGAGGGCCAAGGTGGGAACAGGAACAGAGTTCTGAAGTCTCTGGGGGTGGGCAGGTGGTTGTGTGTGTGGCTGTGTGTGTACGCAGGCCTCAGCTCCATCACCAGCTGGGGTTTCCTGCCAGTGTCTGGTCCAGAGGTAAGGGGCCAGGAGGGCACCAGGTGAGGGGAGGGAAGGGGGGCACCAGGAAGCCCCATCTCACCCGAACTGTCCCAGCGCTGGGAGCCCCGGTTCTTGCCTCCCTTGTCTTTTCCGCCCTTGGTGGAGGCTGCCAACTTGGTGGGAATCTGCTGCTGCACAGCTGCCTGCCTCTGGATCTGGTTGGTGGCACTCAGCAGCTGGATGGGCACGTCACTCTTGGCCGGGGCGCTGTCCCTGCGGGCCACCTCGGGGCGCTCGGCGTACTCAGACCCCGTACTAGACACCAGAGAGTTGGGTCGGGGCCCTGGTGCTTTGGTCAGGGTCATGGATCCATCCAGCCCATTCCCATTGAAGCTGGGAGCATGGCTTAGAGGCTGGGTCTGAAAAAGCCACAGAAGACAGGTCCCAACACTGTTGTTCCTGCTGGAAGCCCTTTTTGGGGTGCTGAGGAGGGCCCACGCCCTGAGGATCAGCACGGTGCCATGCACCAGCCCCGCCCACACTCTGCCTTACTCCAGGGTAGGGGTGGGGTTTTTGGAGGCCGGATGGACCTGGAATGCCTGCCCACCTCCCGCGCAGCTTAATGGAAGCCTCTTAGCTCGGAGGGTCCCATCTGGGCATAGAGCCTGATGTAGGCCTGATGCAGTCAACATTCCCCCCTTGTCTGGAAAACGCAGACACGCACCCACCTACGCACGTGCACACTCAGGCTCTCAGGCACAGGCACCCTGAGGCAGGCGCTCACCTCCGCCAGTGCCTCCGGCGGCAGCGCCCCAGGCACTGTGTTCTGCTTCTTGAGCCGGCGCAGCACCTCCAGGCGCTCGCGCTCCCGCTCCACGGCGCGCTGGGCCTCGCGCAGCCGCTCCAGGTCATGCTGGTACGCCTGGCGCTGGCGCTCCAGCTCCTCGCGCTCCTGGTTCAGCCGCTCCTGCAGCCGCAGCAACTCAGTCTCACGCTGCTGCAGCCGCGCGGAGGCCTGGTCCAGCTCCCGGCGCTGCTGCTCCCGCTCCCGCTCCCAGCGTTGCTGCTCCAGCCGCAGCTGGCCCTGCAGCTTCTGCACGCCCGCCAGCTCCTCCCGCTGCTTCTCAAAGTTGCGTTGCCGCTCCTGCTCCAGCAGCAGGTTCCCGCGTGTCGACTGCAGCCGGAACTGCTTCTCGCGCTCCTGGATGGCTGCTTTCTGAATCTCCACGTAGCTGTCCTGCTGGGCGATGACCACCTAGGGAACGGGAGGGGAGGGCCAGCCTTACGAAGAGCCCAGCTGTCCCCCAGCCCCCAGCCTCAACCTGAAGAAGGAGGGCACATGTGGCCTGCTGCTCCCCAAAGGCCCCGTACCTGGAGGCTGAGGAGCAGCTGGGACAGCGTCTGGATCCGCTGGATGAGCTGTGGAGAGAGGGACAGGGCCACTGGGCGCTGCAGGAAGCCCCGCTGGGTCCCAGGGAGTGGGTGTGGGGACGGACACACAAGCCTTCACTTACTTCCAACTCCAGGACCGCAGGTGGGTGGGGGCCGGGGTCTGTACCTGGTGACTCTGCCTGGGGAGAGCATCAACACAGAGAGCTTTTAAAGACCAATCCGACTTGAGTGGGACCCACTTACTACTGATGAGACATCCCCTTAGCATGGGACCGGCTACCCCCACGGCTCATCTCCCTTGTGCCAGCCTTGGTGTCTGAGAATTGAGGCCGAAGGGTGGTTCCTGGGAGGCAGGAGGGTGCGGGGATGTGGGCCCATCATGTGTGAGGCTCTGAGGAGCCCAGAGCTGGGACTTTGGCAAGGGTGGGCCTTAGGAGCCAAAGAGGGGAACGGCCAGTGACATCACATCCGTGGAAGGTGTAGACTGACAGCTGGTAGTCCCCGCCTAGTACCTCTCACCTACTGATGAGGCCACTGCCCCGAGCGGGTCCCCTCCCCTGCCTCCCTCCTGTGCGCCTCCCACCCTGCACTTCCTGGGGGCTGCAGGAGGAACCCGCATGTCCATTTGCACACTAACTATCAGTCACTGCTAAGCAGGGTAGCACTGGCTGCTATTTGCCCCAAGACGGGGAAAACAGACAAACCAAGCACAGGCTGCTCGGCCTCAGAGGATAATTATAAGGACGTGGGCTGACTCTGTACCGAGCTCAGGCACATCCCAAGGAGGCAACGTACCACCTTCGAAGCTTCCTCGGGGCCCCCCTGGGTGTCTCCAGGCCTCGAGTCCAGGCTGCTCACCAGGCCCTGCCAGTCTCGGGGGCTGAGATCACTGCTGCACACGTTCTTCTGAAGAAGACTGCCATCTGAAACACCAAGCCAGGCGTGTGAGATGCCTCAGGTCCCACCTGCCTTGCTCCCAGCCCCACCTCATCCCCTGGCTGGGTAGGGAACCTGGGCCGCAGAAACTGGCCTGGGTGTTGCTGTTAGAACATGACTGACAAGCCCTGGGAAGTTCCAGAAACCTGACCCTGGTGTTTACAGAAGGTCGAGGGAAGCAGCAGAGAGATATTGAAGAGCAAATGCCCAGAGGCCGGGGAAAGGCACGCCCTCCCGTGGTCGCAGAGCTCCGGGGTCCCCAGAAGGTGGCAGCACCATTTACCCTTGCCTGGGCTGCCTGCGCTGCCCCCGTCTTCTGCCTGGCCGTAGGCGTTGCCCAGCCGCCTGCAGATGAAACTCTGGATATCTTCGACTGCGGAAGGGGACAGAGGGGAGCCAAGTCACCCTATGGCTCCGCCCTGGGCATTCAGAGCCACATTCAGGGACCCAGGCAGAGGCCTCAGGGCGTGTCGGTTACCCCCTACCCTGGGCACCCCCCGCACAGGTGCTGAGCCTAGGACGTGCCAGTCTACAGGAGAGGTGGGATCTCAGGGGACCATGGGGTGGGAGGCAGGGGGCCCTGGGCCTGGGAGGGAACTCAGCATGGCCACTACCTGTGCTGACGGCCACAAAGACGGGCAGGAGACACAGGAGGTGGCCTTGAGGGGAGGGGGCAGGGTGGTCACACAAGGTGCTTGAGGACACACAAACTTTGGACAGGTGAGAAGGTGGAGAGAATATTCTAGGCTGAGGCACCAGACACAAGGGGCTTTCAGGGCCCAGGAACAGTGGTGACTAGAGACATGGGAGATGGCAGCTTGGCTGGAGGGAGCAAGACTGACAGTCCACATGGGACCCTGCTCGCCTATTCTCTTCACTCTGATGGAAAGTTCTGGAGGACAGAGCCGTGTTTATCTTGCCGGCTGATGGAAGAGCAGCCCTGGCTATGCTGTCAGACTGGACAAGCACTGTCCATCCTGCCCGGCAAACCTCTTAGCCTGGCACAGGACTCAGCAGCCGCGTGGAAGATGCTAGGGGCTCCACAAGGACTCTGATGGCTCCAGGAAGCAGGCCGCTTATCGGCCAGCACCCCTCAGCTATGGGGACCTGGAGCCCCTAAAATGACCCACCAAACTTGTATGTGTGTCTTTCTGGGGAGAGCATCAGTGATCCACTTATCAGAAAGAGGAACCATCTCAGTCAATTTGAGATCTCCTCTGCCCAGCATGGGGCCTGGAGCTCGGCAGGCACTGGGAGTGTTTATTGAGTGAATGTGAGATGGTGCTTTGAGTCTGCAGCGAGGGGCTGGCACCCGACTGGTCCAGGGACCTTCCAGCTCTAACAGAACAGAAGCGGACAGAAGCACATGGGGATGGGGTGGCTTGTAGGCCACACAGGGCTGTGTGCCCAGCCTGGGGTCCCCTGGGAGGCCCCAGGAAGGATGAGAGTGGGCTGCAGGGGTGGGCTGGTGGCTACTCACTCTCACTCATGGCTGACTTGAGAATCAACTCGCCCTGCAGGTTCTCGGGGGGGTCTCCGCCCCGGAAGAAGAGCCGAGCCAGGCCGAGGTCCTCGAGCCCGCTCATCTCGGCCATCTCCAGGTAGATCTGCTGCTTCTCGCTCAGGCTCTGGGCAATCTGCTGGTCTTTCCTGTTCAGTCGCTCTGCAAAGTGGCCGTGAGGTGGTGGTCAGCCTCCTCTGGGGTGGTTTCCCCAGGAACCGGCTGTCATGATGCCTTGCTGGGCCAGGAGGGCCTCCAGTGTTCCCACTGACCCTCATCCTGTCCTGGACCACTCCCTTCATCCAGAATTCCCGAGAGACAGGCAAGGGTGTGGCCCTGCCTCCCGCTTGCTTCCCTCAATTATAAAAAGATCAAACATGGTGGGAGTGTGTGTGTGTGGGGGGCCATAGCAGACTAAATTTATTAGTTTGGGACAAACTGAGAGCCTTTAAAGACCTAGTTTTCTAATCTTGAAAGCCTTCTTACAAGTCTCTGGGTTTTATACTTTTTAAAATTTTATTTCTGGCCACATTTCACAGCATGTGTGATCTTAGTTCCCTGACCAACCCGAGTCCCCTGCAACGAAGTGTGGAGTCTTAACCACTGAACTACCAGGGAAGTCCCTATAGCTTTTTTTTCTGCTATGATTTATTTTACTAGGCTTTCTCACGTGACTGCTAGTATAAATATATATATATGTATATACATCCTATTTAGCTAAATTATTTAGTTCTCTTACCATTTCCAATAGTTTTCCAGTTGATTCTATCGGATTTCCTAGGCAGATAATCCTGTCACCTGCAAAAAATAATTCTGCCACCTCCCTTCCAATTGAGATTCTTTTTTCCATTTTCTTTTTGGCTGTGCAGGATGGCTTGTGGAAGCCTAGTTCCCTGACCCAGGACTGAACCTGTGCTTCTGGCAGTGAAGGTGTGGCACCCCAACCACAGGACCACACGGGAGCTTCCACAACGGTGGCCTCTTGCTTCTGTGTCTTCCCAGTATTGCCCTGGTTGGAAGGTCCAGGGTGGAGATACTAACGGTGGAGACGGTGGCGGTGGGGGCCCTGGCTCGAGCCTGGCTTTGATGGGCGGGTTCCTGACCTTCCAATGTGAAAGATGAGACTGGCTTTCGGTCCAAGATGGGAAAGAAGAGTTCAGTGAAGAAGATACCGGTTTCTAATTCACCACGACTCGTCAGGAATGGGCGTCAACGAGACATTCCTGGAGGGCTCTGAGGTGTCTGTGGAGATGTGTCTGGGCAAGGCCTGTAATTTATTACCCTTGGGCAGGAATACAAGAGTGAGGAGGGGGCGAAATGAGCACTATGGCAGCATGGTACTTAGCAAGGGGCCAAGGGGCTTTCCCCTTTCTTTTGAATAATTTTATTCCTGAATACCCTCAAATGTGCACCTCTCCCCACACAGAGAAATCAAATACGCACTACCTAATTTTAGGTGCTTACTGCTTCCCTGTTATCTAAGCTGAATATAAAGATCCTGATAAGAAAGGGAGAAGAGGGGAGTTGACTGAGATCACAAAGTACTTGGACTTATTCTTGGCAATGACCTCGCTGAAACTGCACAGGAAGCTGTAAAACTGGGGAGGAGAATAAGCATGATGTGGTCCAGCTATGAGATGGAATGTTACTTAGCTTGAAGAAAGGAAAGAGTCTGTTGCACGGATGAACCTTGAAAACATCATGCAGTGAGATAAACCCGTCACAAAGGGACAAATGTCCCCATTGATAAGAGATGTCTGAATAGCTAAATTCATAGACAGCAGGACGGAGGTTCCCAGGGTCTGGGGGTGGAGAAGGAATGGGAATGATGGCTAATGGGGATGGGGTTTCCTTCTGGGGTGATGAAAACAGCCTGAAACTGACCGGACAGTTGCACCACCTTTTGATATAGACTAAAAGCCACTGCATGGCACATTGGGAATGGGTGACCTGTGTGGTATGTGAAATACAGTTTGATAACATAGCTAAAAAAATATCCGGATGGAAGAGGAAGCTGGTGTGGCTGGTTGCAAAACCGGGATGGCCTGAATCCACTCGACTTCAGGAGGAGGCCGTGGGGGTCCCAGCTCTTACAGGGACCCGGAGGGTCTGACACACTTGACGTGGGACACCACGTTGAGTCCCTTACTGAGCGAGGACCCCAGGAGGAACCCCAGAGCCCCCCATCCCTTTCCCACATGCTCCCTGGAAGATCACTACCCCAGGGCACAGGCCATCCCACAGTTCAAGCCCTGGATGTGTGGGCAGTGATCCATTCATGGCCAGCCCTCGTGGGACAGAAGGGAAGGGCCACCACTGGGCCCAGGAGGACTCCCGGGGCTGTGTCACCTGGGTGAGGGCTGGGTAATGGGTGTGGAGGTCCGACTGACTCTCTCCCCCCCTCACCTTGGAAGTCCCTCAGCCTCACAGCACGCGTCTCAACCACCTTCTTTTCCTCTTCGGCCTCGCTGAAGGGCCCTTCCTCCTCGTCTGGGCAGCTGTAGGGAGAGGGGATGGATGGGTGAGCGCACCCCAGGGACCGGCTGCCTCTGAGCTGGCAGAGGTCCACCTGGAGAAGCCACTGCAAAAAGCATCTCTGATGTGCTGAGAGACGTAGCTTGTTAATGGCCAACCTTGAGGGCGAGACAGCTATCAGCGCGCATCCAGTCTCCAAGTGCTGGGGAACAACCGGCCACAGGTCTTAAACCCCTGGACACTATTCGGGGCCATTCATTCCCTGGGGCCTCCCAGCCCAGCAGAGCTGAAGCTGAGCACTGAGGGGAGGCTGAGCAGACTAAGGGAAGCTCCTGGGTATAAAGAGAGGCAGCAGGCTGGGCATGGGGGCCAGACCCCCGGCCCCATCTGAGCACCATGAGCCAGGCATCACACGGAGCCACAGGGCTGGGGTCTGTGGTTGGAGGGGGAAGAACAGCCCCCTTTGTGGGAGGGGGACAGCCCACCAACCCTGCATCCCTGTCCCAGAGACATGCACTGTTAGCCATGTCGGAAGGAGCCCAGTGGGGCTGTCTGCCTGCTCTCAGAGGAGGGGATGGACAGAGCACCGAGGCGGAATGAGGGGGAGGGGAAAAGCACAGGGGTCTCCCACCTGCCTGCGACCCCAGCACCCTCATGGGCACTTCTAGGCCTCTGCCAGTTTGCCAGCTGCCGAAGCCAAGGGCTTCCCTGGTGGCTCGGTGGTAAAGAACTCGCCTGCTAATGCAGGAGATGGGGGTTCAATCCCTGGGTTGGGAGGATGCCCTGGAGAAGGAAATGGCAACCCACTCCAGTATTCTTGCCTGGGAAATCCCACGGACAGAGGAGCCTGGTGGGCTGTAGTCCAAGGGGTCGCAAAGAGTCGTGCAGGACTGAGTGACTAAGCAACAGCAACACAGCTGAGGGTGCAGGGGAAGGCCCCCCCGGCCCCTCACCTCTCCACGGCCCTCCGGATGTGGGCCATCCAGGTGTTCCTGTCTTCCTTTGAGCTNAGGAGCCTGGTGGGCTGTAGTCCAAGGGGTCGCAAAGAGTCGTGCAGGACTGAGTGACTAAGCAACAGCAACACAGCTGAGGGTGCAGGGGAAGGCCCCCCCGGCCCCTCACCTCTCCACGGCCCTCCGGATGTGGGCCATCCAGGTGTTCCTGTCTTCCTTTGAGCTGGTGTAGATCTCATACATCTCGGGCCCGTGCAGGGAGGCGCTGATCAGAAACATGGCTTTCTCCTCGTTGGCTACCTCCCTCACGATGAGCTTTTGCAGCGAGATGACGGGGCGCTTGGAGTCCTGCACGGGTGGGAGGGGAACAGGGAGGGTGACTCTGTACCTGCTGCTGCCCCACAGCTGTGGAACCATGAGCTGGAGGGGGAAGGGGACAGGGGTGGGGGTGTGCACCCAGCTCATCTTCCAATTCAAGGCAGAAAGGTTTTGCCATCTAGGGGGAAAAAGGCACTATGGTGATGATATCCTCACATCATTTTCCATGTGTCTGTTCAATGTGCTTAAAAGATGTTTTATGATCGCTAATGCATGTATGCTGGACAAAACTCAGCAATATAATAGCTGGTGGTCTATGGTAACAAACACATCTTCCTCCCAAACCTGTGTCCCAAACAATCAGAGCCAAGCAGTATTCCCAATCTCTGGGCATCCCCCAAGAGGCAGTGCTCTGACCAACCAGTTAAAGGCACGCTTGTAACTGGTTGTTATGGGCTGGATTGGTCTCCAGCTGCCACTGACCCTAGCTAAACCCATATGCTGAGGTCCTAATCTCAGAAAACATGATGGTATATGGAGACAGTGTTGTTAAAGGGGTGATTAAGTTGAAGTGAGGGCTGAGGGGGTGGCCCTGACCCAACAGGACTGGGGTCTTTCTGAGCAGAGGTGAGGATCAGGATCCAGGCACACACAGAGGGTGGCCAGGTGGGGGACTTGGGGAGCAGCAGACATGGTGTCGCCCTCGTGGGAATGAACACACGGCACGTATGGCGCTTGCTGGGGTCAAGGGCGTGACAGCGCTACCCACTTCTGGAAACTTCTTGAGAAGCCAGTTTAAGTCTCTGGGAAAGGAATGAGACTCCAGAGTTGGGTGACAAAGTCCCTCTTCCTCTCCAGGGGGACTCAGCAGTGGGTATTCACGGGGAACCCAGGCGAGAGGGAGACGAGGCCGACTCTCTGCTAGACGAGAGCCAGGTAGGGTAGACGGGCCCTAGACTGACTCCGAGTCCTCCCCAGCAGGGAGCTCCTACAATGTGGCTGTTCTAGGACCACTGGGCCACGGGGCCAACGCAGCCACAGCTCACAGGATGGCTGCTGCCTGAAACGCATCCTCAGGGGTGACCAGGCAGCCGTGGCACCACCCTGAGGCCCCCTCAGGCCACTGCACGGGACCCTGGTTTTGGCAAAGTCTACTCCTGCCTTGCTGGCACCTCCTGGCCCTGGGAGGGCCTGGGGCGACAGGGTAACAACATATGGGTATGCTTCTCCAGCCACCGTGCTCTCGGGCCACCCCCTGCCCCAGCACTGAGGCAGCCCTCTGGTTGCTCCCGCCCCTCAGCCGCCTCCGTGTGGGCAGGTTTCGAGCAGTGAAGGGACAGGACACGTACCACGGATGCAAAGACGTATTTCTGATCCTTTTCTTGGAGCAGCAGCAGCACGTCTGTCAAAAGGACTGCGAGGACGTCTAAAGGGAGAGCATGAAAGGAGATGTCTTTCAGGGTCCCTGTGGCCGTGAGGATTCCGCCAGGCAGACGGAAGCCCAGGTGGCTTCGGCCCTGTGGCGCTAAGTAGGTGCCATGATGCTTCTGCAGGAGCCCAGTGTCGGGGGGTGTCTCAGCTTCAACTTGACCCCTCCCCTCCCCTCTCCTGGTTTCAACATTTAACAGCGAACCTCTGGACCCTCGCATCCTGCCTCCTGTCACGGATATACTCTCGTCCCCAGGCGCCCAAGCTTCCTGGTGGTGGCAGGCTTGGAGCCCTGTCCCTCTGGGGACATCGTGAGGTGACCGCCTGGCAGAGCTGGGGTTGTGAGTCCTAAGCTGTGTCTCTAACAGCAGCACTAGCGTTGTGGGAAATGAAAACACCGCCTCCTCAGGGAGCTTGCTCAGGACACCCCACCCAAGTTAGATACCCTCCCCTTATGGAATTCTCCTGCACTGAAGCCTGCGGGGTTCCTCTGAAGCACACACTGAACTTTACACTGTTTTCCTGTTTACTTCTCTCTGTCTATCTCACTGACTGGAGCCCCACGGGGGTAGGGGCCTCAGCCACCTGCCTTGGTGCTGGGCACATAGTGGGGTCTCAGCTGTAAACTGTATCTTCTCACTGCTCACCTGCTTACATGGAGAATAGACACTTCCTGTCATTTGGCAACCAGTGACACTTCCCCAGAGATCTTTAAAGATGCTGAGGCCAAAGGACAGGCGATGGGTGTTTCTAGAGGCTCATGGAATGGACGGGACACTTAGGGATGAGCCCTGAGCGAGCTCTGGTTTGGAACTACACAGCAGATCTCGAAAGGAGGGCTTGGAGCTCGCCCCAAGCAGCAGAGGGGACACCCAGGTCGCATCCTCTACCCCCACTGGGGCCTGTTACTGTTGTTTAGAACTGAGGCCTCTGCTGAATCAGGGAGTCATGATATGCTGGGTTTCTGCTCAGGAGTTGGTGACTTGCTGTGCCCTCTTCACCTGGTGGCCCTTGCTGTGCGCACCATACCGCCTCCATCACTGGAGACAGGGGGCACCCCTCCAGCCACCTCCAGCTCGCTCCCGCTCTGATTCTGCCCTCCTCCCGACTCGGTATATGACTTTCCTTTAGCCGTGAAGTGGTAGCTCTGTGTCAGCTGGTACCCACCACTCCAAAATGGTGCCACTGATCCTAGACAGCGTCCACCAGTCGAACATTAT
>SJYA01005566.1:0-37800 GCA_006410615.1 Neotragus moschatus | reverse complement strand
CTGAATACAGGTTTCTCAGGAGGCAGGTAAGGTGGTCTGGTGTTCCCATCTCTAAGAATTTTCCACAATTTGTTGTGATCCACACAGTCAAAGGCTTTAGTGAACTGTTATGAGCCCAATAACTGACCACCCATGCCTGCCCATGCTCCACCCACGCCTCTGTGATGTACTCCATGGCAATAAATCCTACAGATCATATTATCTCTTCTCCAAATAGTTCAGTGTGTATCTCTCAAAAGAAGACCTTTAAATGTATATGTGTGTGTGTTAGTAGCTCAGTTGTGTCTGAGTCTTTGCGACTCTATGGACTGTAGCCCACCAGGCTCCTCAGTCCATTGGATTTTCCAGGTAAGAACACTGGAGTGGGTTGCCATGCCCTCCTCCAGGGGATCTTCCTGACCCAGAAATCGAACTCACATCTCCTGTGTCTCCAGCATTGAAGGTGGATTCTTTACTGCTGAGCCACCTGGGATGCCCCCAAATATATGCACATATATATGGCAACCACGATACCATCACATCTAAGAAGATATACGTTTATTCCTTAATATTATCAAATGGCCAGTCTGTGTTCAGATTTCCAATAGTGTCAGATATGCATAGGTGTCTCCAACTTACAGTTGCTTTAAAAAAATCAGGATGAAAATCTTGACCGCTTTATGTAGTTAGCTGATATACTGTTTAGGTATCTTTTATCTACAGTGTCCCCCTTCATCTNAACCACGATACCATCACATCTAAGAAGATATACGTGTATTCCTTAATATTATCAAATGGCCAGTCTGTGTTCAGATTTCCAATAGTGTCAGATATGCATAGGTGTCTCCAACTTACAGTTGCTTTAAAAAAATCAGGATGAAAATCTTGACCGCTTTATGTAGTTAGCTGATATACTGTTTAGGTATCTTTTATCTACAGTGTCCCCCTTCATCTCTTTTTATGTTCTTCTAAAACACATTATTAAAAAAAATAAAATAAAAAAATAAAACAAAAAAATAAAACACATTATTTATCCTAAAATAGCTGACAGTTTGCTGATTGCATCACTGCAGTCTAATTTAACAAATTTCTCCATTCTTTGTATTTCTCGTAAAGGGATAGTTTCACCTAATGCCTGATTCGATTCAAATTAGAGTTTTTTTGACAAGACTAATTCGGAAGAAATGTTGTGTGATTTTACTAGGAGGCAAAAAAATGTCTGGCTGTCTTCCTTGGTGTGACATGAGCAGCTTTGTCATGCTGAGGTCCCTAAATCCATGAGGAGTTCCCAGATGAAAATCATCTAATTGATCATTCTCTGGAATGATCATTCTCTGGAATGATCAATTCCAGAATACCTCTGTGAAGAGAAACTTCCTCTCACCACCTGTCTGATTCATCTGAGGTATAGACCTCAAAGAGCATGAAAAACACTTCAATCTCACCCTTTATTCACCAGTCTTCAAAATAATGAGTTTGTTCACCAGCATCCACCAAAGGCCTATGGAAACCTCAACTCAGCTTCTGAATCCTTTGTCTTTTTTTTTTTTTTTTTTTAGCAAAAACATATACATATATATGTTTTCTTAATATATGTTTTTAACTTTTTATCTATATATTTACTTTTGTCTGTGCTAAGTCTTCGTTGCTGTGAGAGCTTTTCTCTAGTTGTGGCAGCCGGGGCTGCTCTCTAGTTGCAGTGAACAGCCTTCTCGTTGCGGAGAACTGGAAGCAGTGGCTTCTCTTACTGCGAGCACAGGCTCTAGGGTGCATGGGGTCAAGCGGTGGCAGCACGTGGGCTCAGTGGTCGCAGCTCCTGGACTCCAGAACACAGGCTCAGTATATGTGGCACACGGGCTTAACTACTCCGAGGCGTGTGGATCAGATCAGGGATTAAACCTGTGTTTCTTGCATTGGCAGGTGGATTCTTGACCACTGAGCCAGGAGAGAAGCCCCTGTGTGTCTGTTTTTGTTTTGAGGTTTTGGCCAAGCTGCCTGTGGGATCAAACCACTGGACCACCAGAGAAATCCCACACCCTCTAAGTCTTGATAGCCTCTTTGCTAGCTGGTGTTTCCAGATCTTCCAGAATTCTCTGGGGTTCAGGTCTAGAATCAGCCGTTCTCTAAGGAGCTCTGGTTCCTCTTGAAGGCAATTGTGTTTAGAGACCATAAGCTGGGTCCTAGGGTTATAATTGGTTTCTTAAACTTTTTTATCTCTTTTTATTTTTTATTTTGAAATAATTTTAGACTTACAGAAAAGCTGAAAAAATAGCACGGAGAGTTCCCCTGTATCCTCTTGCCCAGCTTCCTCTCAAGTTAGCATCTTACATAACCACAGTATAATGATCAAAACCAAGAAAATAACATGGGGACAATACTAGTAAACAAAATTAACTGCAGACTTTATTCAGATTTCACCAGTTTTTCCACCAATGTTCCCTCACCCCCACCCCATTTCTAGGATCCGATTGGACGGTACGTTAAATCTACTCATCATGTAACCTTAGTCTCCCCTCCCCCTAAGAGTCCCTCAGTCCTTCCTTACATTAATCGTGATCTTGACACTTTTGACGGGTACTGGTCAAGTATTTTGTAGAACCTTCACTTTGAGGGAGGTTATGCCTTCTGGGGAAGTATAGTGGAAGAAGAGGACTTCTTTTCACTACATTAGGGATATCTGATGTTCATATGTTTTCTTCCTGAGATATGCAGCTTAATCACTTGGTTAAGATGGTGTCTGCCATATTTTTCCACTGTTCAGTTATCATTCTTTTTGTAGTTGATAAATACCTTTTAGACAATGCAAATACANGGGAAGTATAACGGAAGAAGAGGACTTCTTTTCACTACATTAGGGATATCTGATGTTCATATGTTTTCTTCCTGAGATATGCAGCTTAATCACTTGGTTAAGATGGTGTCTGCCATATTTTTCCACTGTTCAGTTATCATTCTTTTTGTAGTTGATAAATACCTTTTAGACAATGCAAATACACTCTTCCTCCTTAAACTTTTCCCACTAATTTTTCCATCCATCAGTGGATGCTGGCTGCCATGATTATTACTATGGTGTTCTAATGGCGAGCCCCTATTTCCCTCATTCCTTCTGCATTTATTAATTGGAATCCTTCTGTAAAAAAGAACTGTTCTTTCCTCTCCCGTGTTTCCTCATTTATGTATTCATTTATTCATTCACCCACGTACATCAGTATGGATTTGTGGATATTTTATTCCATGGGTTATAATCCAATTCTGTAGCTAGTATAACAGGCTAGGAATAAACGTTTCTGGAGGAAAGCAAGGCAAGCACAGAAAGAGAAAGAAAAGAAGAAATTGAGAGGGAACTTGTCTTCATCACCTGCATGTAATAAATCTTCATCAGAACACAGCATACAGGTCAAGTAAAGTGTCCCAGTCCCTCCGTGTGTGCTGGTCGGAGGGGCTGTTCTACAGTGCAGGTCTGAGTTGGTTGGGGGACACTGCATTTCCCTGGGAGGGGGGCTGTTTTTCTCTCTGTCCTCAGGACTCTGCCTGGCCAGGGCAGGTGTAGTGAATGCTGGTTTCTTTAGTTTGCCATCTCAGAGTAAAAGCCTAAGGTCTTGCAAAGGTCTCAGAGTCTACACACTCTGGGGTGCCCTCCCCCCCCTTTCTCTTCTCTGTCCCTCATTCATTCAGTCCCACTCACACTGGCTGTGCTCCCTGAGGCAGGCTCCCTGCCCTGACCTTGACCCTCTCCTCCTGCAGGTCTTCTCCCAGGAACTCCCCTGACCGCACCCCACCCACCCCAAACTGCCACCTCTCTTCCCACACTGCCTCCCTCCTCCTCCCATTGCACTACATATTTTTTTCCTATTTGTTCTTTCACTTTCTGTCTCTCTCCCCTTGAATCTAAGCGCCTGGAGGAGCAGAAGGACTGACTTCAGTGAGGCAGTAGGAGGCGGGACAAATACAACACGGTGTGGAAGCCTTGAGGAGTGGTCAGGGAGGGCTTCTCAGAAGAGGAAGCCTCTAAGCTGTGGAGCTAAGGTTGTTCAGGGATCAATGAGGTGAATGGAAGCATGTTGGGAACAGTCTTTTAGCAAACAGGTGAGAGGGAGCAGGTCACTCAGGGCATTGTGGATGCTGCAGACGGCTGGCATAGGGAACCTCAGCATCTGCACAGGGTTTCCCACGTGGCAGGTCGTGGAGCCGCTCGGGGTCCTGGGGGGTGGGGCGAGTGGCAAACAAAACAGTTCCTGCTGTCACCAGGGAGACTGGAACGAGCTGGGAGAAGGGAGAGGAGGTGGGTCCTGAGGACAAGCTGTCTGGTCCATAGGAATATTCCTGGACCATTCTCGGGTGAGAAAAGCTAGGCAGCAAAAGCCAGACATCAGAGAGATTGAGGTGGAATGTGGGGCCCAATTTTGCTAGAAAACATGGAATTTGGTCTTTATTCCCAGGACAGAGAGCCACAGGGGCATTTTAAGCCTAGAAAATGACACCATCCAACTTGTATTTTGGGAAAGGTTCCATCTCCTTTCTGAAGAAGCTCGACTCCACTCAACAGTGTCTACTTCGCTTCTTTTTAGTAACCTTTCTTCCTTCAGCATGAAATCTCCTTTTCGTTAATTCCTAATGTTGTTATTTTAAGATTTTTTTTTAACGTGGACCATTTTTAAAGTCTTCATTGAATTTGTTACAATATTGCTTCTGTTTTCTGTTTTGGTTTCCTGGCCAAGGGATCTTAGCTCCTCAAGTGAAAGTGAAGGTCATTCAGTCATGCCCTGCTCTTTGTGAGCCCATGGACTATACAGTCCATGGAATTCTCCAGGCTGGAATACTGAAGTGGGTAGCCTTTCCCTTCTCCAGAGGAATCTTCCCAACCCAGGGATCGAACCCCTTTGCAGATGGATTCTCCCGCATTGCAGATGGATTCTTTACCAATTGAGCCACAAGGGAAGCCCAAGAATAGTGGAGTGGGTAGCCTATCCCTTCTCCAGCGGATCTTCCAGATCCAGGAATCGTCCAGGGATCAAACCCGGAGCCCCCAGCACTGGAAGAGGAAGTCTTAACCACTGGACCACCAGAAGGCCCTCCCTTTCCCTAATCCCTGAGTACTGAACACTCGTGGCCTGGGCAGGAGACCCTGAAGCTTTCACCCTCTCATTCTACTGGCTCCCACATTTGTCCTTCAGGTCCATTTTCTTGCTTTGCATTTATCGTAATTAATAATTTCATATTTGTGTTTACATGTTTATGGGCTTCCCTGGTGGCTCAGACAGTAAAGAATCTGCCTGTAATGTAAGAGACCCAGGTTCGATCCCTGGGTCGGATCCCCGGGTGGGGAAGACCCCTTGGTAAGTTCTGGGCCACCAACCACTGTTTTGACTGCAGAGTACACACTTCCAATGGTTTTCAACATAATTTTAAGGTGTTAGGAAGAATGCCTAACACCTATTGAGTGACTACCTTGTTACAGGCATCGTTCCCATCATAGGAGCAGATGGGAACTCATTTCATCCTTATAACTAGCTTGTGAGGTCGCACACTATTTTATATTCTCATTTTACAGATAAAAAAAAAAAAAGTGAGACCTTACAGACTTAGACAACAAACTTATGGTTGCCAGGGGAAGGGACAGTTAGGGAGTCTGGGAAACCGCTTTTCAAAACAGGCAGGTAACCAACCTGTGGTACCTACTATGTAGCACATGGAACCATTTGATCTTATATGCCAGCCTGGATGGGAGGAGGTTTGGGGACAATGGGTACATGTATATGTATGGCTGAGTCCCATATATAACTGTCTCACCCAGTCCTCCCTTTTTACAAAGAAGACCTAGTCTGGAAGGTGTTATCTGGAATCAAGTCTATCCTGGTTAAGACATGGTGGGGTAGCCAGGTTGGGACTAGGACAAAGCTGGGACTTCCCTGGCCGTCCAGTGCTTAGACATCTGTGCTTCCATTGCAGGGGGCAGGGGTTCGATCCCTGGTCCCTAAGATTCGGAATACCTTGAGGTGGGACCAAAAAAAAAAGAACCTGGACAAAGTTGTTACCTCTCCCTGTTGCCCTCAGTGGGCCCTGCATCCATTGCCTGCAGTGTAACACGTATGACACCCTCTGGGCTCCCTCTCTGTCCAGCCCTGAAGCCCCCCCTCCCATCTCTCTGCCCATCACCCCGTTCCTCCCCTAGCTTCCCTTTTTCCTTCTGTGCATTTAGGGGACACCTGAACCCAGCATGACTGGTCTTGATAATGGCTAATTGTTGGTGTTGCCTGCATTGCTGGACCACCAGCTCCAGGAGAAGAGATCTACTTTGTGGAGCCCCCAATTCCAAGCACAGACCTGCAATTGCAGGTCTGCCTGCATTGCTCCAGGAGAAGAGGTCTACTTTGTGGAGCCCCCAATTGCAAGCACAGCCTCTGGCTAAGACATATATGTTGAGCAAATGGATGCTTGTAGTGGGAGAATAAGGAAGAAGTTATTGCAGTTATCAAGGTGAAAATTAAAGTAGGTCTGCACTAGGTGCGTGTGTGGGCGTACTCAGTCCTGTCTGACTCTTTGCGACCCCATGGGACTGTTGTCCGCCAGGCTTCTCTGCAATTTTCCAGGCAGGAATACTGGAGAGGTTGCCATTTCCTACTCCAGGAAGATCCTTCGTGGCCCAGGGATCGAACCTGCATCTCTCGCGTCTCCTGCCGTGGCGGGTGAATTCCTTACCACTAGCACCACATGGGAAGCCCGTGTGGTGGGGGCAGGGGTTGTCAGGAGAGGGAGAGGAACAAGTCCAGATGGGAAAGGATTTACAGAGCTAGAATCTAGATAGTTCGTTTTTTTGTTTGTTTGCTGTTGTTGTTTCTGATGTGGACCATTTTTAAAGTCTTTACGGAATTTGTTACATATTGCTTCAGTTTTTCTCTTTTTTATTGCTTCTGTTTTATGGCTTGGGGTTTTGGGGGGGCGGTGGCTGGCGGCTGGGAGGCACGTGGGATCTCCTCTCCTCCACCAGGGTTCAAACCTGCACTCCCCGTGTTGGAAGGCCAAGTCTCAACCACTGGGCCACCAGGGAAGTCCCACAGACGTTTGTTTTTAATGGTGAGAAAACATTATCGCCAGTCCACACCCTATTCATCCCATAGAGGTAAATCATGGCAGATTATCTGGAGCCACTGAAGGCTTTTGAGCAGAAACGTGATTGTTCCACAACCGGCACGGTTCTGCATGTTTTATATTTTGTAAGTTGCCTCAGTCTGACACAGTAACAGGGCCCCTCGCCCCTGGACCCACCCTCTGTGGCTGGCCCCACTCACTGCCCCGGAACCCCAGCAGGTGCAGCCACTGGAGTGCTGCCTGAACTTCTCGGGCGATGTGAGTGCTGGTAAACCCGATGGCCTGTTGGCGACATCTGGGTTGCTGCGACAGGGCTCTTGTGCTAACAAGGTCATCTGTCTGCAGGTTCCCTCAGATGCTGCTTCTCAGCCACACTGAGAGGGAAAGAAGGCCAGCTTATCACCAGGTAGCCCATGGCCCCTACAAGCCAGTGAACAGAGAAAGGCGCACCTGTTTATCCTAAATTCAAATCGTCATGGAGCGAGGCAACCTACAATCAAATCCCGGCGCTGACACTCTGCGTCCTCACAAGTTACTGAACGTCTCGGTGCTTTCATTTCCCCAACTGTACGATGGCTATGTGAGGAGTAAATGAAATACATGTGAAAGCCTTTCGCATATTCCCTGGCAGGTGGTAAATGTTAGCTAATATTAAATCCCATCCCTCTTATCCTCTATAGAAAAATCCGACAGGAAGCCCAGAGGCCTCCTCACACAGCAGGGCTGGGGTGTGATGAGGGACAGTTTTCCGGGCCCATCCACTGGGTGGCCTGAGGTGGGGGAGGGGCTCGCTGGCCCTCCTTCTGGGCCTCCAGCAGAGCCCCGTGGCAAGGCCTAGGGCTTCCCGGGTTCACAGCTCCCACTCTAGACCTGCCCTTGGTATTCTCTGTTGGGTGGAATGTAACTAGGTTAGGGTTATTTGCTTGAAGTGTTTTCTTGGAAACTCACTGGAGCCCATGGGGACAGGCTGGTCCTATCTGCAGCCCCTTTGTTCACTTCTTTTTTTTTTTTTTGGCTATGCCAAGCCTTAATTATAGCATGAAATATTTTAAATTGCAGCATGAGGGATCTAGTTCCTTGACCAGGGATTGAACCCAGGACCCCCTGCATTGGGAGAGCAGA
This sequence comes from Neotragus moschatus, assembly GCA_006410615.1. Lineage (NCBI taxonomy): Eukaryota > Metazoa > Chordata > Mammalia > Artiodactyla > Bovidae > Neotragus > Neotragus moschatus. The sequence goes on along the minus strand of SJYA01005566.1, from coordinate 29,610 downwards.
GTCTTAGCCACTGGATCACCAAGGAAGTCCCTCATTCACTTATTCTATTATTCATTTGCCTCAGCACACACTGTGTGCTTCCCAGGTGGCGCTAGTGATGAAGTCAATGCAGGAGAAACAAGACACATAGGTTCGATTCCTGGGTCAGAAAGACCCCCTGGAGTAGGAAATGGCAACCCACTCCAGTATTCTTGCCTGGGAAATACCATGGACAGAGGAGCCTAGCGGGTCCATGAGGTCTTAAAGGATCAGACATGACTGAGCAACTGTGCACACAAACACACTGTGCTGGACATTAGGGAGTCTGTGACGTCTAAGCTCCCTCTAGGGAGTCCTGTCTCCCTCTAGGAGCTCACAGTCCTTGCAGAGGAACCAAAAGAGCCAAGAAGCAGCTTTGATCTGGCAGCATCCAGACCACTGGGCCCTGCCTGGAGACACAGGTGTGGATGGTGGGAGCCCAGGTGGAAGGCCCAGCTGAAGCCAGGCAGGGAAGTGAGAACTGATTTGTTCTGCTGTATTGGAAAGCCTGCAGTGGGGTGGCTGGAGAATAGGTTAAAAATATGGCCCAGAGCCTCATAAACTTCCCCCCAAAATGTGGCAAAAGGCCTGCTCCCTGGGGTTGTGTGTATTATTCACTCAGTCGTGTCTGACTCTTTTTGACCCCATGGTCTGTAGCTCACCAGGCTCCTCTGGCCATGGGATTTCCCAGGCAAGAATATTGGTGTGGGTTGCCATTTTTCTCCTCCAGGGGATATTCCGGACCTAGGTATTGAACTTGGGTCTCCTGCTTGGCAAGCAGATTCTTTACCATCTGAGCCACCAGAGAAGCAAGAATGGAATTTGCTTTTTCCAGAAGATGGAGGGTCAGGATGGGTTAAAAAGGGAGAACTGGCAGAGGGGAAGGGTGCTCTGGATGATGGTCTGGGGACTAATGGTGAGACCCAGGCAGATGGGAGGGACACTGAGGGGCAGAATCAGTAGGACCTGGACCCTGGCTGAGCCGACAGTCCTGCAAGCTTCCAGAATGGTAGCGCAGGCCCCTGCACTGACTTCAGTCCCTGCACGAGGAATGCCAGGCCATTCTGACAATGGAGTTGTGCAAGTCTGTGCAGCTCAGCTGAACAGGCGGAGCAGCCCATTGCCTCCAGAATCTGTCCCATGCCAGCATCCAGCTTTGGTTTGGCTGAATTACCCAAGTGACCCATCCATGGCCCCTTATAGGAAAGCGTGAACTCAGCACTTAGCATAGAACCTGGCACAGCACAGACACTCAGTAAATGGTAGGTGGGATTATTTATTAAGCCTCGGTAGGGAGCACTTGGGGATTCCCTGGTGGCTCAGTGCTAAAGAACCTGCCTGCCAACACAAGACATGTAAAGTCAATCCCTGGGTTGGGACGATCCTCTGGAGAAGGAAATGGCAACCCACTCCAGTATTCTTATCTGGGAAATTCCACGGACAGAGGAGCCTGTCAGGCTACAGACCATGGGGCCTCAAAAGAGTTGGACACGTCTTAGCCACTAAACACAACAAGGAGCATGGGGGTGCGGGTGGGGGTGTGGGAACAAAAGACTTCTTCCATTCACTCAGTATTCACCTACTGAGCAGTCTGGGGACAGGCCCTGGACAAGCCCAGCTAAGGGCTGTGTCGGAACTGACTGAGGGATGGCCTGAGGCCCTAAGCACTGCGGGATGGAGGAAAGCTGAGAAAAGGGGGTTCCTTCAGAACTCTTCCTACTGCAGAGGTGGCAAGAGAAAAGGATCTTTCAGCCTACTGAGGGGTCAGGGTCTGGCTTCTCAAGAGTCTACACCTAGTATCTTATCATCTAGAACCAGTGTTCAAGTCATATGGCCCTTCTGAAAACAGGCCAAGGAGCAAGCAAGTACTCCAAGTGGCTGGCACTACCTGGAGAGCCTAGGCCTGGCACACAGAAGGGCCCTGGGCTGGCTGACTTCCCGCAGCTTCAGGGGCCCACCTTCTGGCCGGAGGGAAAGTCTCCTTTATTGGCTTCTCCAGGCCCAGCCCGCTGCCTTTATCACTGCACCCGCCCGCCCAGCACAGGCTTGGTGCCAGAAGCCTCAGAATATTTAATGGGCTGCTGTTGTGTGTCGGATTCTTTGCAACCCCCATGGACCGCAGCAGCCAGGCTTCCCTGTCCTTCACCATCTCCTGAAGTTTGCTCAAACACATTGAGTCGGTGATGCCATCCAACCCTCTGGTCCTCTGCCGACCTCTGTTTTAATGGGAAGTGAAAGTGAAAGTCGCTCAATCCTGTCTGACTCTTTGCGACCCTATGGACTATACAGTCCATGGAATTCTCCAGGCCAAGGAGTGGGTAGCCTTTCCCTTCTCCAGGAAATCTTCCTCCACCCAAGGATGGAACCCAGGTCTCCCGCATTGCAGGCAGATTCTTTCCCAGCTGAGCCACAAGGGAAGCCCGTTTTAAGGGGAGGAAGGAGCCCAGACCTGTGCAACTGGGTTTGTCCCGCAGAAGCGGAGGGGCGCTCGGCCCAGCCCTGCAGGTGGCGCGCACAAACGCCATTCCCATTAGACAGACCAGGAAGCCGAGGCCCAGTGAGGCGGCTTGCCGAGGTCACAGGCAACCCGTGTGCCCGCGCTGCCTGCCGCTCGGGCCGCGTCCTGTCAATCCTGTCCCCAAGCCTGCGACCCCCGGCCCCCAACAGTGCAGTGCCCGCCTCCTGCTCTGCGGGGTTTCTTTGACGCGGGCGCAACCCCCAGGCCACTCCCCTCCCAGACTCCTACCAGGGCCCTGCCTGCCTGCTCGCCCAGGCTCTCTCACCCTCTGCCCAGCCCTGCCGCCTGACTGTGGCCCCCAGGGCCGCGCACCTGCCTGGGGTGCAGGGCGGGGACCGGCCGGGGTCAGGGGCCGCTCCACTTCCGGAGGCGGAGTAGGGGTGGCCGGGCCCGCGTCTACTTTTCAGAGATGAAGCCTCGCCTGCAGCCTCCGGGCGCCCGGGCGGGGAGCAGGGTGGGGGTGGGGGTGGGGGAAATCTGAAAAGGGAACTCGGACGCGACAGCAAACCGGTGGCGGTTTCGTTCGCCCAGATCAGGACACAAAGGCGGCCGCGGGCGGCTCGGCGCGAGCAGGCGGTCCCGAGACCCCGCGGCCGCCGGGGCCCCGGGGGCTTCCGCGGAGGAAGGAGACCCGGGCGGCGGCGGCCGGCTCGGTCCGGCCACACCCCGACACCTGGGCCCGGGGCGGAGAGAGCCGCGCCCTAGGCTCCGCTCTTTCCAACCTTTGTTCTGGCTTTAGCGCGCGATCCCCGGGCCCCTCCACCCTGGCCGCAGGGCTCAGTGCGAACCTCGACCCTTAACCTTCGCTGATCCGCTGGTGATCCCGCGGTCTCGGTCCCGGGCAGGGCGGGGGTGGGTGCGCGCTCGGGGTCCCGGCGGCTGCACGTGCCGGGCCTCACGGGGGACGGAGCCCGGTTCTCGCCCCGCTGCCTCCCAGGTGTCCCGGCCGCTGGCACCGAACCGGGGGTTGGGAGCTGCGGAGGCGAGCCCCTGGAGCGCCCTGGACCCCTACCCTGGTGGAGATAATAGGATCAGGGCCACCCTGATAGCAGTTAGTGACAGTCAGCCCTCACTAAATGGGTGAGATCACAGCCACAAGGGCTGACCCGATGAGACAGGCTAGAGTTCCTGTCCTTGAAGTTAAGGGAAAGTTGGTAATCTTGGATTTTCTGTTTAATCATATTATGGAGGATTTTTTATCATAAGCGAAAGTCACGGTGGTAAGATGAGCCCCACCAGGTGCGCAGCACTCAGATACAATTATAAGCAGGTGACCATCTGGTTCTGCCTGACCCTCACTCTCCACCCATGGCCCCGACCTGTCGTGGTGAAACAGATTCTTGGCATCGGGTCAGATTTCAGTTGTGCCCCCTGAGACACTTACTGGCTTTTGATGAAAAGCCCTTTGTTTGTTTAGAAAATTTTAAAAAGCTGAATAGATTAAAACATTAAGGAGTGGAGATAAACATGAAGATAAAGGAGACTGAACAGCAGAAGGAGGAGAAAGACTGAAATGATGAGTGGAAAGCCCAGGCCATGCTTTGGGGAGGGGGGGCCCCGGAGGGTGGGGGGGGCGCGTATTAGGTTCCCAAGGTGAGAGTTTGAGCAGAGAGGAGCCAGGGAGAAGAGGTGTGATTCAGGACACCAGTCGAAGGTAGAAGTGACCCGATCTGCTGATGGATTAGACAGGAGTCTTGAAGGAGAGAGACTTCAATGACTGGAAGCTAGAAGAAGGGCAGTGCTTTGGACTGCCTTGAGGAAGACAGGGGAAGATTTGGGGGAGACCAAAATGGAGTTTGGTGTGTTACACCTGAGCTGCCGTTGAGATATCCAAGTGGAGATACCATGGGGAGGTAGGTATTTAAGGAGAATTCCCAGGAATGAGAGCAGGGCTGGAGATTCCAAGAGTGGAATTTTAACCACTGGACCACCAGGGAAGTCCCAAGGGCTAGAGATTTAAATCCAGAAGTTGAGAACCTGTAGTGTATTTAAAATCACAGGACTGGAATGGATAGTGGCCATGGATGGAGGAACCTGGCAGGCTACAGTCTGTGGTGTCACAAAGAGTCGGACATGACTGAGTGAAGTTGGAGGGAAATCAGGAGAGTGGTCTTTCAGAAGTCAAGGGAAGAAAGCGTTCCAGAGAAAGAGAGAGGGATTGATAGTGTGGAATATCATGGAGAGGTCAAGGAAAAGGAGGACAAAGAAAAAGTGACCATTTAATCTCATACCGGGGACACTCCTGGTGAAGTTGGTGGGAGTAATTTCAGAAGAGCAACATAGTTGAAAGCCAAACCAGAGAGACCTGAGAGCGCAAGAGTGAGGGAGGGATTAATCTTTGGAGAAACTGTGATGTGAGCAGAAACTAGAGAANTGGAGAGGTCAAGGAAAAGGAGGACAAAGAAAAAGTGACCATTTAATCTCATACCGGGGACACTCCTGGTGAAGTTGGTGGGAGTAATTTCAGAAGAGCAACATAGTTGAAAGCCAAACCAGAGAGACCTGAGAGCGCAAGAGTGAGGGAGGGATTAATCTTTGGAGAAACTGTGATGTGAGCAGAAACTAGAGAAATGAGGCCAAAGAAGATACATTAAAACAAAATGAAATGACATTTTAGTACAGAGAATTTAAGACTTACTAGAGAGTAGAATAATATAATGAACCTATACCCGTCACCTAACATCTGTCTTTATCCACAAACAATTTTGTTTCATCCATACCTGCCTGGTTACTTTAAAGCAAATCTTAGAATTCATTCTCTTTCAGTCATAAATGGATTTCAGTATGTATCTCTGACAGGGAAGGATTCAATCTTTCATAGTTAAGAACTTAGTTTTTTAACATAACTGCAAAATAATTTTCATACCTAAAAACAATTAACAGTAATTCCTAAATAATTATCTAATAGCCAGTCACCAGTGTTCACACTTTCCTGATTATCCCATAAGTGATTTTCTAATAATTTGTGTGTTACAGTCAGGATACAAATAAGTTCATATTTTTGCACTTGATTGATTTATCTCTTAACCTTTTAATCTATAACATTTTCTCTCCTTTAAAAAATTTTTAAGAAACCAGATCATTTGTTTTTTAGAATTTTCCACACTGAATTTTGCTGATGGCATTGCTTCCACATTGGCTCAGTGGTAAAGAATCTGCCTGCCAATGTCACAGACACAGGAAATGAGAATTCAATCCTGGGTTGGGAAGATCTCCTGGAGAAGGAAATGGCAACCCACTCCAGTATTCTTGCCTGAGCAATCCTATGGACAGAGGAACCTGGTGGTGCGTCCAGGAGGTTGCACGTGATTTTGCAACTAAACAACAAAAGCAACGTCTTTCTAATCGTGCTGGGAACTTCCTGATGCATCACAAAAAGCCTCATTGTCTCTTGGTGATTGATCAGGTGTTTTCAGCCTGATCCTTCTATTATAAGTTCCCCATCAGCCTGTCACCCTACAACTCTAATCATGAGTGTTCTTGAAAAAGCAATGGTGAAGAGAAATCCTCCCAAGGGGCGAAACTGGAGTAGTGTATGTCATTGTCTACATGGTATAGACTTGAGGATGACCTGAAATTAGACTTACAGGCCATGACTAACAGAGACTTGAAGGGACAGGACTGGAAGACGAGTAACCAGAAAACTGCTGCTGCTGAAGTTAATTTAGTCGTGTCCAACTCTGTGCAACACTATGGACTGTAGCCTGCCAGGCTCCTCTGTCCATGGGATTCTCTAGGCAGGAATTCTGGAGTAGGTTGCCATGCCCTAACTCCAGGATATCTTCCTGGCCCAGGGATCGAACCCAGGTCTCCTGTATTGCAGGCAGAGTCTTTACCACTGAGCCACCAGGGAAGTCCAACAGGGAAACTAGGGAAGAGCTGTGTAGATGGGGTGCTCAGAACAGGCAGTGTGGACCTGTTTGTGTCATATTTGAATGCTCTTCACAGGATATCTGTTGCAGAGGAGGCTCTCAGTAAGTGGACAAAATGACGCATTCCGTGGCTGTCAGTCAGCCTCTTTCCCTGGCCACCCTGGTCCAAGTGGGTCCATGTGGCCAGGATGAAGATAATATGCACAGCTAACAAGGCCCTCCCCTCAACAAGCTGATCTGGCTTCTGCCAGTCCTGAGTGTATAACCTCCCAAAGCAGAGACCAGCACTCACCTCCCTAACCCTGCATGCCATCATCCCCCAGGGGCCAGCCACTTGCTTGTAGGCTGGTTACACTGGACCCCTTTCATCATGGAGTTGGCAGCAGTTTTCTTCTCTAGAAAAAACATACATCCTGTCATCAGTGCTTCTCCCTGCATCACCATCCACAGTCGCTTAGAATGCCTTTTGCACTTTCGTAGTATTCCACGCAACCGCACATCCAATCAAGGGACTGGCTTCCTAGCAAAAGAACTGTAGGGGTGAGCACATGTGCATAGAATTCAGTAGTGTTACTATGTACCCCATAACCTAGGGGCAGCTGGCCTGAAAGAAGGTGGAATGACCTCCTGGAAGTTCTTTTCTGATGCCAGTTGAGAAGAACACCCTGAAAGGATGGGAGTCTGTCTTATGCATGCTTTCTTGCACATGTGGTCAATATGTGGTGCTGTTTGAAGGTCTAGACCAGGAGCAGCACCTCTCACAGTTACACCTACTTTCAGCTCCTTCCACACCTTTAGCTTGATGGGAGGCCTTGGTTCCCAAAGGAGGAATTTGTCCTAATATTAGGGGACACAGCTATGGTTTCATTCAGTTGGAATCTGGACATTTGGCACTTCCCATCTGGTAAAGAAAGAGGTTACTCTGCTGGCTGGAGTGATTCACCCGAATTCTCAAAGCAAATTGTTACTTACAAATCCATCACATGCTCAGTTGTATCCAACTGTTTGCCACCCCATGGACTGTAGCCTGCCAGGCCCTCTGTGCTTGGGATTTCCCAGGCAAGAACACTGGAGTGGCTTGCCATTTCCTTCTTCAGGGGATCTTCAAGACCCAGGGATCAAACCCATGTCTCCTGCATTACAGGCAGATTCTTTACTGCTTGAGCCATGGGGGAAGCATCGTTACTTACAGAGGGGGCTACAAAACTGTGTCTGGAACCCTAAGGAATCTTTCTTCTCTTTCTCTCAGTGAAGGGGAGGAGCCAGTCCTGCCATCCCTGATGGTTATGGTGAATCTAGGTGTTTAAGTTTCTCTTAAAACAACAGACTGCNGAAGCATCGTTACTTACAGAGGGGGCTACAAAACTGTGTCTGGAACCCTAAGGAATCTTTCTTCTCTTTCTCTCAGTGAAGGGGAGGAGCCAGTCCTGCCATCCCTGATGGTTATGGTGAATCTAGGTGTTTAAGTTTCTCTTAAAACAACAGACTGCTTCCAAATAGGAAAAGGAGTACGTCAAGGCTGCATATTGTCACCTTGCTTATTTAACTTATATGCAGAGTACATAATGAGAAACGCTGGACTGGAAGAAACACAAGCTGGAATCAAGATTGCCGGGAAAAATATCAATAACCTCAGATATGCAGATGATACCACCCTTATGGCAGAAAGTGAAGAGGAACTAAAAAGCCTCTTGATGAAAGTCGAAGAGGAGAGTGAAAAAGTTGGCTTAAAGCTCAACATTCAGAAAATGAAGATCATGACATCTGGTCCCATCACTTCATGGGAAATAGATGGGGACACAGTGGAAACAGTGTCAGACTTTATTTTTTTGGGCTCCAGGGCTTCCCTGGTGGCTCAGGGGCAAAGCCTCTGTCTACAATGCGGGAGACCCAGGTTTGATCCCTAGATCAGGAAGATACCCTAGAGAAGGAAATGGCAACCCACTCCAGTACTCTTGCCTGGAAAATTCTGTGGGCTACAATCCATGGGGTCGCAAAGAGCTGGACACAACTGAGCGCCTTCACTTAAAATCACTGTAGAGGGTGATTGCAGCCATGAAATTAAAAGACACTTACTCCTTGGAAGGAAAGTTATGATGAACATAGATAGCATATTGAAAAGCAGAGATATTGCTTTGCCAACAAAGGTCTGTCTAGTCAAGGCTATGGTTTATCCAATGGTCATGTACGGATGTGAGAGTTGGACTGTTAAAGCTGAATGCCGAAGAATTGATGCTTTGGAACTGTGGTGTTGAAGAAGACTCTTGAGAGTCCCTTGGACTGCAAGGAGATCCAACCAGTCCATCCTAAAGGAGATCAGTCCTGGGTGTTCGTTGGAAGGACTGATGCTGAAGCTGAAACTCCAACACTTTGGCCACCTCGTGCGAAGAGTTGACTAATGGGAAAAGACCCTGATGCTGGGAGGGATTGGGGGCAGGAGAAGGGGATGACAGAGGATGAGATGGCTGGATGGCATCATCAACTCGATGGACATGAGTTTGAGTGAACTCTGGGAGCTGGTGATGGACAGGGAGGCCTGGTGTGTTGCGATTCATGGGGTCACAAAGAGTCGGACACGACTGAGCGACTGAACTGAACTGAAGGCATCTACTCAATGTCACATCCAGGCCTCAGAGCCTCACTCCTTCTCTTTCTAGTCCCTAACAGAAGATACTTGCTGGGGTTGTGAGTTCAGCCTTCTTTGTAACTCATAAATAAAATCTTGGGCCTGATTTCTAGCACTGTCTGTCCTCTGGCTGCAGGAGATGAGGGTCTCTTTAGACGTCACCATGGTGACTTTCTGGCTTCCACATCATGCTCTGAGTTGATTGTTGACTGACTTGAGCCAATTGTTTTCTTCCTTTTGAGTTCTTGTGGCAGTTAAAACAGCCAACTAGGGAACTCCTTGTGGTCCAGTGGCCAAGACACCGTGATCCCAATGCAGGGGGCCCAGGTTCGATCCCTGGTCAGGGAACTAGATCTCACATGCTGCAACTAAGACCCAGCGCAGCCAAATAAATAAATAAATATATATTTAAGCCCCCCAATCCTTATAATAATCCCTGCTCCTGGTGTTTTTCGTGCAGTAGCATTGTTGCAGATGCCAATGCAGCATCTTCTACCTGTACCGCATCCCCATCAACCAAAGATGAGAGTCTCAGTCCTTGTGTTGGTCCAGCATGTTTGGGGTCATCTCCATCCCACCCACCATGAATAACAGAGTCCTCATTGCCTTCTGGCTGGCAAGTAAGTGATCCAATTCCAAAATCCCGTTCTGAGAGCTTACTTCCTAGAACCACTTCTGGTAACGTCTTACCTTAGGTTTCATCAGACGCAGGTCCTTAGGCAAGAATATGAGAGCAGGTAGCTTATTTTGAAAATGAACCCAGGAAGTCCCAGTAAGAGGAGTGGAAAAGTAAGACAGGAAAGGTAAGGAAGCTGATGCCCAGGATGTGGCTGATATACAGGGTACATTAATGATTGGTTACCCCTGGGGGCTTCCCTGGTGACTCAGATGTTAAAGAATCTGCTTGCAATATGGGAGACCTGGTTCAATTCCTGGATCGGGATGATCCCCTGGAGAAGGAAATGGCTACCCACTCCAATATTCTTGCCTGGAAAAACCCCATGGACAGAGGAGCCTGTTGGGCTACAGTCCATAGGGTCACAAAGAGTCGGACACAAAAGAGCAACTAACAGCAGCACCACTGTGGGCAGCTAGAGCTCATCACAGACTACCTTTGGAAGTGGTGCAGAGCAGTCCTTGGCATGGTGCGACTCTGGATTAGGGAAGCATGCTATTTATCCACTAACTTCTACTTCCCACCCTTCAGGGCTGCTCCTGGGAGTGTTAATTTCCTGGCACTTTCATACTGCCCACATTCAGTCCGAGTAAATTCCTGTGGCCCAAGAAAGTCCTTCAGGTAGAGTCTTTGGCGCTTGCACTGGGAAGCCTAGGGATGCAGAGGAATAATGGGTGCTTTGAGGAATTGGTGGAGGAGGAGGTGTGGTGCTATCATGATGGCCTCGTCGGAGTCCAAACTCCGTGGGCCCCTCCTCCAGGTGTGCAGGTTCTCCAGCTCTAGCCCTTGCCTTGTCCTCCCAGGCTCAAGGCAGGGGGTGGCCACCTGCAGTTACTGTCTCTGTATTAACTCCAGCCTCGCCTTTTCAGTCCTACGATATTTGTTTAGGACTTCCTTGGTGGTACAGTGGATAAAAATTTGCCTGCCAATGCCAGGGACAGGGGTTCAATCCTTGGTCCAGGAAGGTTCCACATACCTCGGAACAGATAAGACTGTGTGCCACAACTGCTGGGCTGGAGACCTAGAGCCTGAGAGCCTCAAATACTGAGCCCTGGCGCCAAAAGTACCCAAACTCATGTACCTAGAGCCTGTGCTCTGCTACAAGAGAAGCCACTGCAGTGAGAAGCTTGCACACTGCAACAAAGAATAGCCCTTGCTTGCCACAACTAGAGGAAGTCCAGAGAAGACCCGGCGCCGCCATAGATAAATAAAACATATTTTTAAAAATCTGTTTAACCAATTTCCCCCGTTAATTTCTCCCTGCTAAAACAGCTATTTTGTCTCTGTTCTCCTGCCTGCAAATGAATGAAGGAATTAATGAATGGAGAACACAGAGCAGCATGATTAAGAACAGAGAGGCAGGCAGCACGTGACGGGGACGTGCGGCCAGCCCCTGTGTGCCAGCCGTCTTAGTGCTGGTGTTCAGTCGCCCAGTCACGTCTGACTCTTTGTGACCCCATAAACTGCAGCATGCCAGGCTTCCCTGTCCTTCACCATCCCTCTTGGAGCTCACTCAAATTCATGTCCATTGAGTCAGTGATGCCATCCAACCATCTCATCCTCTGTTGTCCCCTTCTCCAGAAGGAAACAGGTACGTTCAGTTCCGTATACATGAATCTTCAAGCTGCAGACTTTCAAAGATGCAAACGTGCGTGCCAGCCCCTGCATGCCAGCTGTTGTACTGTACTACTGTACTTTTTGAGGTACTGTACTGTAAGATTAACAATGGTTTCTTTATTTTTTGCGTTTGTTTTTTAATGAACATATGATTTGATTGAAAAGTATTCTAAACCTTGTACAGCACTATAAAGTCAATTGTGTTCGTTGGGTACCTAGGCTAACTTTGTTGGAGCTGTGAACAAATTGGACTGACAAACTCACTCTCGGAATGGAACTCATTCATGTGTAGGGGACTTCTGTAAGAAAGTATTTGGGAAGCACCCAGGAAGCATCTGGGTTTCCCTACTGTCTCAGATGGTAAAGAATCCACCTGCAATGTGGGAGACCTGGGTTTGATCCCTGGGTTGGGAAGATCCCCTAGAGAAGGGAACAGCTATGCGCACTCCAGTATTCTGGCCTGGAGAATTCCATGGACAGAAGAGCCTATGGCGCTGCAAGGAGTCGGACACGACTGAGAGACTTTCACTTTCAGGCAGTGTCTTGGCTGGGCCTGGCGTGTGGATGGTTCCTGTTTTCCCTTCCTGTCTCTGTTTCATCTTCAGTTTTATTCTGCAAACATTCTCCTGACCGGCGCAGTCCAGGCCCTGTGCTCAGAGCAGGCTGTGCAGGGATGCGAGTCCACCCTTTTTCTCAAAGGAAACCCCAATCTTATTGTCTGAATGTTGAGATTGGCTTGGCCCTTCATGGATGTAGATTTTTCAGAATCTTGGTACATTCTCTGCTCTATTGATATTGATACTTCCCTGTGGCCTCAGAGCCGCCATGTGGTTCCACTTGCCTGGAGCCTTCGCCTGTGATGTTCCTGTGCCCGGGAATGTGGTTTCTCCTGTTCTTTCTTCCTGTCCCAACAAACTCCTGCCTCTCTTAAGACCTAACTGAACTATTCCATCTTCAGTCTCTGACTTCCCTGTATAGGACTGTTGCCTCCTCTTTGGAATTTACATGTGCATACATACGTCTATCATGGCCTGTATTATAAATCTTTCTTTTTGTAATCTGTTTTTTCTCCAGAGTCTGACCTCCTTTCGGGCCTCATTCATCCTTATATCTTCATTCATTCTCACAATCATCTTTTTTGAGTCTCTGCCTATCCAGGGCGTGGGAGCAACTCAGTCAGTGTCTGTTGAAGGGATGAATGAACTGGTGAGCAGTTGCTACCCCCACGGATGCTTTGTTGCTAGGTGACAAGCTCTAGTGATGATTAGGGAGGAGGGGGTGATGCTGGTGTGTGAGATGAGAGTCTACACATCTTCCTGCAGAATCAGGGAAACTTCGTGGGTGGAATTTCCACACTTCAGCGCTGCCAGCGTGCCAGGGGTGAGGTTGGGCCTCTAAAAGTGATCTTCATTGTGCGTGGGGAGAGGAAGGACAGGGGGAAGGAGTTGTGCTATCTTTCTAGTGTGTAAGAGGCTATCTTTCCCACACCCTTCAAGTTGAGAATCACTGAATTAAAAGCTTTCTAAATAAGAGTAGTGAGGAAACCCAGGAGCATGGGTTCAATACAAGAGTCTACACAGCTGCCTTCGAGGACCAGGAAGGAAAAGAGGAGCAAATGACTGAAGGACAAAAAGGCTCATGCCTGGAGGGAGCCATTGCTGCTCAGCAAAGAGACTGAAGAACTGTGGGCCCCAGATTGCAAGATCTTCCAACTTTCCAGGAGAGGCCCCCAAGCCCAGGTTTTAATGTGAGATCCACCAAGTTTTCCATATTAAAAGTAAATCTGGATTTCTCGAAGTCAGGAATTTTCAGACTCAGTCTCCCCTGGCCCAATACATCTCTTTTCTGTAAGCCTTAGCCTGGAGAACACATTCCCAGGGGGCCCTTCCCCAGCATCCCTGGCTCTTCTGTTCATTCAGCACTAACTAAACCTCGGCTGGGCACCAGGAGCTGTGTCTGGTGCTGGAAACGCATGGGTGGAGGTGTCTCTGCTCTTGCCAGCTTACATGTACCCCCACATTGCAGCGTCTTCCGTAACTCTGTTCTTCCTCGGATTTGTTGGTTTCCATGCCCACAATTGGCTCCCTCTCTCTTCTGTGAGTATCATGAGAGCAGTACTAGCATTGTGTGCATCTCTGCAAGGGGACACTATTCTTCCTTGCGGTGCATGGGCTTCTTACTGCGGTGGCTTCCCTTGCTGTGGAGCCCAGGCTCTAGTGGTTGCTCAGGTTGCTTAGCTGTGTCCTGGGACTTCCCAGGCAAGAATACTGGAGTGGGTTGCCATTTCTCATACTTGTCCTGAGATCATCCACATAGAGAACTTAGCATACCACCTGGCACATGGGCCTTTCAAAAAAATATCAATTGTAGAAAAAAACATTAGCCAACAGTTATCATCATAATCCAAACACATATAATAAATATTAAAATGAAAATATTAACAGTATGCATGCATGTGAAGTCGCTTCAGTTGGATCCAACTCTTTTCGGTCCAATGGACTGTAGCCAAGCTCCTCTGTCCCTGTGGATTCTTCAGGCAAGAATACCCGAGTGGGTTGCCATGCCCTCCTCCAGGGGATCTTCCCTACCTAGGGATCAAACCTTTGTCTCCAGAATCTACTTACACTGGAAATGGGTTCTTTACCATTAACGCCATCTGAGAAGTCCCCTAATAGTATAACAAGCAGCAAAGGAAAAGTAGCAACCCAGCTATATTGAGTACTTATCACAAGTGTATCTTTATCATTCCCATTTTACAGATAAAAAGGATGAAGTTTAGAGGAAGACAATTAATATAGCCAAATTTCTACTGCTAGTGAATTCACAAAGCCAGGTAATCTGGCTTTTCAGAACTGTGCTCTTAAGCACTGTGCTCTACTGATTCACTGATGCTGGGCATTTCACTTGAAATTCACTGCATTTGGGCATTTCGTTTCATTTCACCAGGCTTGCCTGGTGGCTCAGACAGTAAAGAATCTGCCTGCAATGCAGGAAACCTGGGTTCGATCCCTGAGTTGGGAAGATCCCCTGGAGAAAGGAATGGCTATTCACTCCAGTATTCTTCCCTGAAGAATCCCATGGAACGAGCCCGGAGAGTTACAGTCAATGGGGTTGCAAGGACTCTGACATGACTGAGTGATTAACACCTTCACTTCTTTCACTACTGATTCACTGAGGTTGGGCATTTCATTTATACTAAGAATAATCAGTAACTCTGGCAGTTCTGATCACTGGTAACTCTGGATCCCAGTCAGAAAATATACCTGGCCTTCCTCTTGAGTTGGTGTAGAAATTGGGTGACCAGGTAACAGTGGAGCCCAGGGGAGGTATTCTTGAAGTGTGGCTGGAAGGCACAGGATGGGCAAGGCCCTCCTTTTCCTGACCCTGCTTGTCCCTATTTCTCCTTGAATGTGTGTCTCATTCCTTCTGGCCATAGCCAGACGTTCTCCATCTGGTGGGAAAGGCAGCTGCTGACAAACTCCAGCCCCTGCCTTCGAAGGTCATAACCTGAAGGTAGAACCCTGTCCCTGCTGGTGTCCCTAAGCAAGATGGATGGGAAAGAACTGATTGGCTGAGACAGGGCTGCATGTTCCTCTGACCAGTCACTCTGGGTTGAGATTGGGCACCTTCATTATCCAAACCTTGACTGCTGGGCCCAGGCTTATAGTTAGGTGGTACTCAAGGCCCTGTGCCATAATGAAAGTTGAGTGCTGAAGAACTGATGCTTTTGAACTGTGATGCTGAAGAAGACTCTTGAGAAACTCTTGGGCTGCCAAGAGATCAAACTAGTCAATCCTAAAGAGAATCAACCCTGACTATTCATTGGAAGGACTGATGCTGAAGCTGAAGCTCCAATACTTTGGCCACCTGATGGGAAGAGGTGACTCATTGGAAAAGACCATGTTGTTGGGAAAGATTGAGGGCAAAAGGAGAAGAAAGCAGCAGAGGATGGAATGGTTAGATAGCACCACCNAAATCAACCCTGAATATTCATTGCAAGGACTGATGCTGAAGCTGAAGCTCCAATACTTTGGCCACCTGATGGGAAGAGGTGACTCATTGGAAAAGACCATGTTGTTGGGAAAGATTGAGGGCAAAAGGAGAAGAAGGCAGCAGAGGATGGAATGGTTAGATAGCACCACCAACTCAATGAACATAAATTTAAGCAAACTCTGGAAGATAGTGGAGGACAGGGAAGCCTGGCATGTGCATCGAGGGGGTCACAAAGAGTTGGATACAACTTAGTGACTGAACAGCAACAACAAGTCCCTAGCAGTGACTATCGTGCCATGGGATGGGGTAGAGTCAGCCTCCCAGGGGGAAGAGAGATGCTCGGAAAACGAAGCAGGCATCACTACAAGCAGGCAGGCAAATCATGGACTCATTTCAACACACTGTGGTTGGTACTGGGTTCTGTGAGTCTGAGTCCAGGAGGCTGGGGTTGAAGGAAGCTGGGCTGGCTGGCATTGCCTGGCACCTGGGGTAGCACAGCTGACCCCCCTGTGGTCCCCCATTCTCCCTGGAGACTCACCTTTCCCATGATTCCCTAGATTCTCCCTCTTGGTTGCAGGAAACAGAGCCACAGATGGGATATGAGCACACCGGAGCTTGTGTCTGGATCTGCCTCCCTGGCTGTGTGACCTCAGGCTGGTGGCACCAGCAAGGGAGGGGCCTATTCAGNGTACATTCTCTGCTCTATTGATATTGATACTTCCCTGTGGCCTCAGAGCCGCCATGTGGTTCCACTTGCCTGGAGCCTTCGCCTGTGATGTTCCTGTGCCCGGGAATGTGGTTTCTCCTGTTCTTTCTTCCTGTCCCAACAAACTCCTGCCTCTCTTAAGACCTAACTGAACTATTCCATCTTCAGTCTCTGACTTCCCTGTATAGGACTGTTGCCTCCTCTTTGGAATTTACATGTGCATACATACGTCTATCATGGCCTGTATTATAAATCTTTCTTTTTGTAATCTGTTTTTTCTCCAGAGTCTGACCTCCTTTCGGGCCTCATTCATCCTTATATCTTCATTCATTCTCACAATCATCTTTTTTGAGTCTCTGCCTATCCAGGGCGTGGGAGCAACTCAGTCAGTGTCTGTTGAAGGGATGAATGAACTGGTGAGCAGTTGCTACCCCCACGGATGCTTTGTTGCTAGGTGACAAGCTCTAGTGATGATTAGGGAGGAGGGGGTGATGCTGGTGTGTGAGATGAGAGTCTACACATCTTCCTGCAGAATCAGGGAAACTTCGTGGGTGGAATTTCCACACTTCAGCGCTGCCAGCGTGCCAGGGGTGAGGTTGGGCCTCTAAAAGTGATCTTCATTGTGCGTGGGGAGAGGAAGGACAGGGGGAAGGAGTTGTGCTATCTTTCTAGTGTGTAAGAGGCTATCTTTCCCACACCCTTCAAGTTGAGAATCACTGAATTAAAAGCTTTCTAAATAAGAGTAGTGAGGAAACCCAGGAGCATGGGTTCAATACAAGAGTCTACACAGCTGCCTTCGAGGACCAGGAAGGAAAAGAGGAGCAAATGACTGAAGGACAAAAAGGCTCATGCCTGGAGGGAGCCATTGCTGCTCAGCAAAGAGACTGAAGAACTGTGGGCCCCAGATTGCAAGATCTTCCAACTTTCCAGGAGAGGCCCCCAAGCCCAGGTTTTAATGTGAGATCCACCAAGTTTTCCATATTAAAAGTAAATCTGGATTTCTCGAAGTCAGGAATTTTCAGACTCAGTCTCCCCTGGCCCAATACATCTCTTTTCTGTAAGCCTTAGCCTGGAGAACACATTCCCAGGGGGCCCTTCCCCAGCATCCCTGGCTCTTCTGTTCATTCAGCACTAACTAAACCTCGGCTGGGCACCAGGAGCTGTGTCTGGTGCTGGAAACGCATGGGTGGAGGTGTCTCTGCTCTTGCCAGCTTACATGTACCCCCACATTGCAGCGTCTTCCGTAACTCTGTTCTTCCTCGGATTTGTTGGTTTCCATGCCCACAATTGGCTCCCTCTCTCTTCTGTGAGTATCATGAGAGCAGTACTAGCATTGTGTGCATCTCTGCAAGGGGACACTATTCTTCCTTGCGGTGCATGGGCTTCTTACTGCGGTGGCTTCCCTTGCTGTGGAGCCCAGGCTCTAGTGGTTGCTCAGGTTGCTTAGCTGTGTCCTGGGACTTCCCAGGCAAGAATACTGGAGTGGGTTGCCATTTCTCATACTTGTCCTGAGATCATCCACATAGAGAACTTAGCATACCACCTGGCACATGGGCCTTTCAAAAAAATATCAATTGTAGAAAAAAACATTAGCCAACAGTTATCATCATAATCCAAACACATATAATAAATATTAAAATGAAAATATTAACAGTATGCATGCATGTGAAGTCGCTTCAGTTGGATCCAACTCTTTTCGGTCCAATGGACTGTAGCCAAGCTCCTCTGTCCCTGTGGATTCTTCAGGCAAGAATACCCGAGTGGGTTGCCATGCCCTCCTCCAGGGGATCTTCCCTACCTAGGGATCAAACCTTTGTCTCCAGAATCTACTTACACTGGAAATGGGTTCTTTACCATTAACGCCATCTGAGAAGTCCCCTAATAGTATAACAAGCAGCAAAGGAAAAGTAGCAACCCAGCTATATTGAGTACTTATCACAAGTGTATCTTTATCATTCCCATTTTACAGATAAAAAGGATGAAGTTTAGAGGAAGACAATTAATATAGCCAAATTTCTACTGCTAGTGAATTCACAAAGCCAGGTAATCTGGCTTTTCAGAACTGTGCTCTTAAGCACTGTGCTCTACTGATTCACTGATGCTGGGCATTTCACTTGAAATTCACTGCATTTGGGCATTTCGTTTCATTTCACCAGGCTTGCCTGGTGGCTCAGACAGTAAAGAATCTGCCTGCAATGCAGGAAACCTGGGTTCGATCCCTGAGTTGGGAAGATCCCCTGGAGAAAGGAATGGCTATTCACTCCAGTATTCTTCCCTGAAGAATCCCATGGACAGAGCCCGGAGAGTTACAGTCAATGGGGTTGCAAGGAATCTGACATGACTGAGCGATTAACACCTTCACTTCTTTCACTACTGATTCACTGAGGTTGGGCATTTCATTTATACTAAGAATAATCAGTAACTCTGGCAGTTCTGATCACTGGTAACTCTGGATCCCAGTCAGAAAATATACCTGGCCTTCCTCTTGAGTTGGTGTAGAAATTGGGTGACCAGGTAACAGTGGAGCCCAGGGGAGGTATTCTTGAAGTGTGGCTGGAAGGCACAGGATGGGCAAGGCCCTCCTTTTCCTGACCCTGCTTGTCCCTATTTCTCCTTGAATGTGTGTCTCATTCCTTCTGGCCATAGCCAGACGTTCTCCATCTGGTGGGAAAGGCAGCTGCTGACAAACTCCAGCCCCTGCCTTCGAAGATCATAACCTGAACGTAGAACCCTGTCCCTGCTGGTGTCCCTAAGCAAGATGGATGGGAAAGAACTGATTGGCTGAGACAGGGCTGCATGTTCCTCTGACCAGTCACTCTGGGCTGAGATTGGGCACCTTCATTATCCAAACCTTGACTGCTGGGCCCAGGCTTATAGTTAGGTGGTACTCAAGGCCCTGTGCCATAATGAAAGTTGAGTGCTGAAGAACTGATGCTTTTGAACTGTGATGCTGAAGAAGACTCTTGAGAAACTCTTGGGCTGCCAAGAGATCAAACTAGTCAATCCTAAAGAGAATCAACCCTGACTATTCACTGGAAGGACTGATGCTGAAGCTGAAGCTCCAATACTTTGGCCACCTGATGGGAAGAGGTGACTCATTGGAAAAGACCATGTTGTTGGGAAAGATTGAGGGCAAAAGGAGAAGAAGGCAGCAGAGGATGGAATGGTTAGATAGCACCACCAACTCAATGAACATAAATTTAAGCAAACTCTGGAAGATAGTGGAGGACAGGGAAGCCTGGCATGTGCATCGAGGGGGTCACAAAGAGTTGGATACAACTTAGTGACTGAACAGCAACAACAAGTCCCTAGCAGTGACTATCGTGCCATGGGATGGGGTAGAGTCAGCCTCCCAGGGGGAAGAGAGATGCTCGGAAAACGAAGCAGGCATCACTACCAGCAGGCAGGCAAATCATGGACTCATTTCAACACACTGTGGTTGGTACTGGGTTCTGTGAGTCTGAGTCCAGGAGGCTGGGGTTGAAGGAAGCTGGGCTGGCTGGCATAGCCTGGCACCTGGGGTAGCACAGCTGACCCCCCTGTGGTCCCCCATTCTCCCTGGAGACTCACCTTTCCCATGATTCCCTAGATTCTCCCTCTTGGTTGCAGGAAACAGAGCCACAGATGGGATATGAGCACACCGGAGCTTGTGTCTGGATCTGCCTCCCTGGCTGTGTGACCTCAGGCTGGTGGCACCAGCAAGGGAGGGGCCTATTCAGCAAGCTGTGAAGAACAACGCAAGAGTGAAGGATCCAGTGGTTAAGACTTCGCCTTCCAGTGCGGGGGGTGTGGGTTCTATTCCTGATCGGGGAGCTAAGATCGCACGTGTTTCCCAGCCAAAAAAACCGGAGCATAAAACAGAAGTGATATTGTAAGAAGTTCCATAAAGACTTTAAAAATGGTCCACATCAAGAAAAAAAAAATCTTTTTAAAAAATGTTATTTATTTTATTTTTGGTTCTGCCGGGTCTTCGTTGCTGAGCAAGGGCTTTGTCCAGTTGTAGCAAGCGGACACTATTCTTCCTTGCGGTGCACGGGCTTCTTACCGCGGTGGCTTCCCTTGCTGTGGAGCCCAGGCTCTAGGTGGACAGTCTCCATAGTTGTGGCACACGAGTTTTGCTGCCCCGCGAGGCATGTGGAAACTTCCCGGACTGGGGATCAAACTTGTGTCCCCTGCAGGCGGATTCCTATCCACTGTACCACCAGGGAAGTCCAAGAAAAAATCTTAAAAAAAAAAGAATGAAGGACCACTGCTTGGCTCACTGCTGAGCCTCTCTGTGGACACACCTCCTCCTTCCCATACTGACCCTTCCTTCTGGTGATCTCTGCATTTGTCCAGTAAGCGAGGAGGAAGACAAGGGAGAAAGTACTGGACCTAGAAGTGTGAACCCAGACAGCCACTGGGTGGCCATTTCTATGCGCTTTTTTGAAGTGAAGAAGATTTAATGAAGGCTTCTCTGGTAGCTCAGCTGGTAAAGAATTCGCCTACAATGCAGGAGACCCCAGCTGGATTCCTAGATCAGGGAGAACTCCTGGAGAAGGGTTAGACTACTCACTACCGTATTCTTGGGCTTCCCTGGTGCCTCAGTCAGTAAACAATCTGCCTGCAAGGCAGGAGATCTGAGTTCGATCCCTGGGTTGGGAAGATCCCCTGGAGAAGGAAATGGCAACCCACTCCGGTATTCTTACCTGGAGAATCCCCATGGACAGAGGAGCCTGGAGGGCTACAGTCCATGGGGTCGTAAAATGTTGGACATGACTGAGTGATTAAGCACAGCACAGATTTAATGATAGAGTTTACAAAACACCAACAACAGCCCCAATCATTTGCCACTTAAACCAGCCTAGATGGGTGAGTATCAGGAGACTAAACTGCTGTGTGGTTGCCTTGGCAACCAAAGTTGATCGTGATAAAACCTCAGAGCCACAACACCAAGAAGCTGCAACCTACAACCTGTGTGCAGGTTGGAACAGTCAAGCGGGGTCCTGGGTGTTCCAGGTGGGAACCTCTGGGAAGGAGCTGGGTGATTTCCCTGGATATGAGGACCTGGGGGTGCTGAGCATCCAGTCACCAGTACAGCAAAGAAATAACCCCTCTTGCCAGCCCCCGTCAGTGCTTGAAGGGGCGGGTCACTTCACTCCAGACAGACAACAGAGTTTTGTCTGTCTTGGCTGAACCCATTCAGGTGTGTAGGCAAGAGTTCTGACCTGCCTAAAAGCAGAATTCCTGCCTAAAAGCGGGTCAGATGCCCTCCTGGGCTTGCTGGGTCACAAAGACCTGGGGCAATCCACACTCTTTCGGTTGGCCCCTTCCCCCCCCTCCCCACCCCTCCTCCCATTTTCTTCCTCAGAATTTCACTCCCCTCTGTCTCCCACCCTGGAAGCTCTTCATCTCTTCTGCAGCTCTCTTCACTGCCTACTTTATAACTAAAACAAGGAAAAAAANAGCTCGTTTGACCTCCCCACCCCTCCTCCCATTTTCTTCCTCAGAATTTCACTCCCCTCTGTCTCCCACCCTGGAAGCTCTTCATCTCTTCTGCAGCTCTCCTCACTGCCTACTTTATAACTAAAACAAGGAAAAAAAAAAAACCCAGGTCTGTGACATGGAAATAGGGAATCATCTATAATCACAACCAATTAATACAACAAGTTTTGGGTAGTGCTGGCTTACCTTGTCCCCATAATTATCATTAGGATGTTGATTCACAGAGCAGGTGAACCTTAATCACCAGGGTGGGAAGCGCCTTTCAGATCTGTCTCCACCCACATCTGACATCAGTTCTGCTCTGTTTTATTCCAGAGCAAAAAGTTCCTGCCCAGGCCGAATTCTGAGTTGGCTGTGCACGGGTGAAATCAGTCAAGACCCTGCTATGTACTTTGAGGCCTTCCCTGGTGGCTCGGTGGTAAAGAATCTGCCTGTCAATACAGGAGACACAGGTTCAATCCCTGGGTCGGGGAGATTCCCTGGAGAAGGAAATGAATGGCAACCCACTTCAGTGTTCTTGCTTGGAAAATCCTATGGACAGAGGAGCCTGGACACGCAAGTGACAAAGTGGGCAAAGTAAGATGCAACTTACAACATCAGTGTAAGAATTTAATTTAATTTAAATATACTTGAAGAGTTTACTAATCAGAAATGGTAAAGCAATAGATGCAACTGAAAGTTAACAGTTAGAAGACAACTGATTCCATGTTAGGATAGCCACTATCTTGACAGCTTGCTAAGTAGCCATTGCAACTGAGAGTCATAAAGACAATGTTGCAACATGAAAACCACTCCTGCTGCATTATGTGAAAAAGCAGAACTAGAAATCTCATGTACCCTTAGGACTGTTAGAACAACGCCTGGCAACCAGGAAGTACTCACTAAATGGGTATTATCGTTCAGTTGCTAAGTCATGTCCAACTCTTTTGCGACCCCATGGACTGTAGCCTGTCAGGCGTCTCTCTGTCCATGGAATTCTCCAGGCGAGGATACTGGAATGGGTTCCCATTTCCTCCTCCAGGGGATATTTCCCGAACTGGGGATCAAACCTGAGTCTCCTGCATTGGCAGGTGAATTCTTTACCACTGAGCCACCTGGGAAACCTCCACTAAATGGTAGATACTATTACTTAGTTGTAACAGTGTCAAAGCACGTATGCTCCTGGAAGAGACCATGAAAGGAACACACAAAAGTACAACTGATTTTTTTCACTCTACAAATGACATTCCCAAGTAAAAATTTGGTAATACAAAGCCAACAACTCAATTTAAAATGGAATGGAAAAATTAAAAAAAAAAAAGAATAGAGAAATGGACAGAGGATATGGACAGATGGTTCTCACAGTGAAAAAACAAATGATTCAAACAAATGAAAAAATGTTCAGTCTACCTAGAATAAGAGAAACATACATGATAATCAGCCTGACATACCCTTTTGAATTTATCAGATCAGCACCATCCAAAGAATTTGAAAACACTGTTTCGCAAGAGTAGAGGGAAACAGGTGCTCTGGTACCTTGTTTATGAGATTGTAAGATGACACAGTTTAGGCTAGCAATTTGGCTATATTTAGTAAAATTCTAAGTGAATGCACCCTTGAGCCACTACTGCTTCCAGGAATTTATCCTATGATCTATGTACACTTTTGCCAAATAACATGAAAAAGTCTATATATTGCAGCATCGATCTAATATCAACTGATTAGAACCAGTCTAAATGTCCACTAATAGAGGATTTGTTTAAATAGTCCATACAAAGGAGCACTCTATAGCCTTTAAAAGGCAGGGGTGTGGTTGGACAGCAGCTAAGGGTATTCAAATGAACAGGGTTAGAGCTTCCTTGGTGGCTCAGATGGTAAAATGAACAGGATTCAGTGTGAGGTATGAAGTGATGGGAATGAGGTATAGAATGGTGTGTTCAGTGTGTTCGTGTGAATAAGAAACACATGTTAATCACACACAGACTGGCTCCATAAAGATGCCCAGAAGTCTCTGCAATGGTACTTGGGCTGGGGTGGGACAGAGTCCCTTAGAATGGAACTGACACTTTGCAGCATATGCTTTTTTGGTAGCTTTTTAAATTTTGTAGCTTTTGTACATATAACCAACCCAAAAACTAAAGTAACATCATATTAATTTTTAAATGTTGTCAGTATTCTTTTTTTTTTTTTTTTTAATCATGATCCACCAAAAATTTCTCAATCCAGGCTTGCAGAGATCATCTGGTTTGGTAGAATAGAAATGAAGGGGGTTTGAGCTCCCTTTTCTGGTTCAGCCTCTGATTCGGTGGGTCTGGGTGAACAGTTTCATTCTGACTCTTCCTTTCTCATCAGCACAGCAGGGGAATCGGCTTCGGTAATCAATCAATCCCTTTCATGATTTCTATGAGTACCTTTGAAAATATCTTACTGTTTACAAATAAGAAAATATCATTCACAATCATTTGTGAAAGCAAACATTCTAGTAAAGTAAAATTTACAGGAAAGGACACAAAGAGTAAGTGTCCAGCTAGGTAAATAGAGCAAACTTACACAGGTAATCATGGTGTTGGAGAAGACTCTTGAGAGTCCCTTGGACAGCAAGGAGATCAAACCAGTCAATCCTAAAGGAAATCAACCCTGAATATTCATTGGAAGGACTGATGCAGAAGCCAAATCTCCAATACTTTGGCCACCTGATGCGAAGAGCTGACTCATTGGAAAAGACCCCAATGCTGGGAAGGATTGAAGGCCGGAGGAGAAGGGAGTGACGGAGGATGAGATCAACTCAATGGACAGGAGTTTGGGTGAACTCCAGGAGCTGGTGATGAACCGGGGAGCCTGGCATGTTGCAGTCTGTGGGGTCACTGTCAGACACGACTGAGCAACTGAACAGTAAAAACGACCCAGGTAACAACCTACTTCTGTATGGACCACAGAACATCACTGACACCCCCAGAAACCCTGCCCAGTCACCACCAGTCGCCAGGGCTACCGTCCTCCCCACTCCATAGATTCATTTTGCCAGGTAGTACAATTAAAAGCAAATCACCCCACCAGCCCAAACAACTGTTTCCATGTTTGTACTTTTCCTTTCAGTCTTTTTAAGACCTAAGCAAGTGGGGCAGATTGCCAGAAGGTCCTGTCAACGACCCATGTGTGTTTCCACCACCTGCCAGTTTTTGTTGTGAGGAGTCTAATGGCAAATAATGGTTAACACTCTTCTCCTCTCCGTGGCCTATTATAATGTTCAAGGGAAAATGCCATTACAGACATTTCTAGACAAATCACACAGAAGCAAAGTAAACACGTGGATGAATGGTCTGGAATGCACTCTCATCAGATAATGGAAAAATCCAGGCTGTCTTCTGGTGCCCTGCACTAACATCGCCCCGGGCGTGTGTCCGAGTCCCCTGGGTGGTGGTCTCCCTGCCTCTGCCCGGTGGCCACAGCCGGGGAGCATATGTTTGGGCGCATTTGTGGAATACGCAGGATTAGCTGACTTCCTGCGAGCCCGGGTTTCGCCCGCCAGGACGCAGGCAAGATGCCCCAGGCCTCCAGCTGGAAGATGTGTGTAGCCTCCCCGAACGTCCACTCTGCTTCCCCGTGTACAAGGTCTGCGGTGTTGGAAGACCTCAGTGGATTCAAGGAAAGTTTGCCCAGCAAGCCTACAAAGCGCCACCCTGGGCTTGAATGGAATGGCTTGGGGGAGGGGTAAGGGGGAGTGTTTCTGAGCCTCTGCCTGCGCCCACATCCCCACCCCCACCCCTGGCAGCCGCCCTGCGGATCGCACTGGCTGGCTTGTGCCATCAGTGATTTATGGGCCTCGGGGCCCAGCTGTTGGCTGTGCACACGGCAGCTGCTCAAGGTTAAGGGGGCCTTACTGAGGGACTCATGTCACAGGATGGCCTCAGTGCAGTTGTTCCCTCCCCGGGTCAAGGTGGTGATCATGTTGCAGGTCTAGGAGCCAATACCGGAGAAGGAGAGGAGACAGTCCCCCTACCCCGCAGGCAGGCACACATCCACCCCTCGCCCCTCTCCAGCTAAGGCCCAGCCTCTACCCTTGGTCTCAGTCTTCTCCGTGGCCCACTAATGCCAGGCTAGCAGAGCTGAGTGGTTGTCTAGGAGGAGGGAGTCCACTCCTTCAGGAACATCGTTAGTGGGAGCTGCTCCCGGTTGACCCTGACTGTCATCCAGCCTGGGCATGCATCAGGGCAGGGGCTGAGAGCAGAAGGGAACAACCAGCTCTTCGTGAAGCCCGTACCGTGCCCGGGCCCCTTGCCAAATGCTTTCCTTGCATTTTCTCATCTATCTCCTGCAACAAGCCAGTGAGGTCGTTTTGACTCAGATGTCCCTGAACCTCCTGAAAACTGAGGTTCAGAGAAGTGAAGGAAACGGGCCAAGATCACACAGCTAGCTACCTGTCTCTGGAGCCAGAGCTTTTAACAACTAAAGTGCTATGTGTCAGGCGGTCTGCAGAGGGTACAGTATTTCATCTCCTCATCAACCCTAAAAGGCCAGCAGTACTAGCCCCATAAAATTAAAAGACGCTTGCTACTTGGAAGGAAAGCTATGACAAACCTAGACAGCATATTAAAAGGCAGTTTGTCGACACATGTCTGTCTAGTCTAAGCTCTGGTTTTTCCAGGAGTCGTGTACAGTTGTGAGAGTTGGTCCGTAAAGAAGGCTGAGCGCTGAAGAATTGATGCTTTCGAACTGTGGTGCTGGAGAAGACTCTTTAGGCAGCAAAGAGATCAAACCAGTCAATCCTAAAGGAAATCAACTTTGAATATACATCGGAAGGACTGATGCTGAAGGTGAAGCTCCAATACTTTGACCACTTGATGCAGAGCCAACTCACTGGAAGAGATGCTGGGAAAGAGTGAGGGGAGGAGAAGAGGGAGGCTGGGGCTGAGATGGTTAGATAGTGTCGCTGACTCAGTGCACATGAATTTGAGCAAACTCCAGGAGATAGTGGAGGACAGAGTTGCCTGGAGTGCTACAGTCCATGGGGTCACAAAGAGTCGAACGTGATTTAGCAACTGAACAACAACTAGCCCTATTTGGGAGCTGAGGAAGCAGGTCTGGTGTCTTTCTAAGGTCACGTAGGCAGTGAGCAGCCAGGCTGAAACTGCCCTAGCGCTCTTTTTCCTACCCCTTCACCTAACTCCATCCTCTACTGCTTCAGGGGGGCTTCAGAGGGGCCCACCATGGACTTTTTGCCAAAGAGGGCAGACAGGCTGGGGATAGCTCCACATCCTGCTTGCACTTTCCTGCCCAGTTGGCTGCCTGGGACATACTCGGCCCTTGCCCCTTCACAAATCAGTCCTCTCCCTTGGCCCACATCACATGGGTATCTCTCACCCCATTGTCTGCTTCTATTTGGCCTTCTTTCCTGAACTCCCCTCCTCTCCCCTTTGCCAGTGAGGAAAGGTCCCAGGACTTGCTCCCAAATCTTACTTGCCTACTCATCTCTCCAGTCAGATCTCTCCCATCCCCATCTGTGGCCCAGTAACTTTCAATTTATTTCTCCTGCTCCAGCCTCTCCACTCAGGAGTCATGCCTGATTGCTTCCTTGCATTTTTTGAACTGTATTGAGAGATAATTCACACACCATACCATTCGTTCACTTAGAGTGTACAATTCCATGAATTTCAATATAGCCATGGAGTCATGCAACCATCACCATATAGTCAATTTTAGAACATTTTTATCACCCCCTAAAGAAACCCCATACCCATTAACAGTCGCTCCCCACTTCCCCTCAACTTCAACAGGCCCTAGAAACTAATCTTATTTCTGTCTCTATGAATTTGCTTATTTCTGCACATTTCGTAAAATGGGATCATTCATACGGGGAATTCCTTGGATGTCCAGTGTCTAGAACGCCATGCTTTCATTGCCAAGGACCTGGGTTCAGTCCCTGGTTGGGGAACTAAAATCCTGCAAGCTAGTGGGGCAGCCAAAAAAAAAAAAAGGGATCATGCAATATGTGACCTTCTGGGACTATAATGGGGATGTTTTATGCTTTCAAGTTTTATCCATGTTGTAGTATGCATCAGTACCTCCTTTGTAATAGCCAAGTAATACTTCACTGTGTGGGTATATTGTATTTTCTCTATCCGTTCATCCAGTGGTGGACATTCATGGTGTTTCCACTATGTTTAACTTTTTGAGGCACCACTTAACTGTTTGCCACAGAACCGCATTATTTTACATTTCTACCCGCAGTGTATGAGGATTCCAAGTCCTCCACATCGTCACCAACACATGTCATTGTCTATCTTTGACTATAGCCAACCTAGAGGAAGGACTATTCATCAGACTGACTGATGTATCCCTGTGAAGGACAGGGAACCCAGGTGTGCTGCGGTTCGTGGCATCACAAGGAGTGGGACACGACTTGTTGAGTGAACAACAACACACCTACTGGAAGGGAAGTAGTGTCTTGTTATGGTTTTGATTCGCATTTCCCTGATGGCTGCTGCTGCTGCTGCTGCTAAGTCGCTTCAGTCGTGTCCGACTCTGTGTAACCCCATAGACTGCAGCGCACCAGGCTCCCCCATCCCTGGGACCCTCCAGGCAAGAGTATCGGAGTGGGTTGCCATTTTGATGTTGAAAATGTTCTCATGTATTTATTGTTGATTTATACATCTATTTTAGAGAAATATATTTTCAAACACTTTGCTCACTTTTAAAGTTATTTGTCTTTTTATCATTGAGTTGTAAATGCTCTTTACATATTCTGGATGAGAGTATCTTTTCACTTTCTTGATAGTTTTCCATAATGGCTGCACCAATTTATATTCCCACTAACGATGTCGGAGGCTTCCCTTTTCTCCACACCCNATATATTTTCAAACACTTTGCTCACTTTTAAAGTTATTTGTCTTTTTATCATTGAGTTGTAAATGCTCTTTACATATTCTGGATGAGAGTATCTTTTCACTTTCTTGATAGTTTTCCATAATGGCTGCACCAATTTATATTCCCACTAACGATGTCGGAGGCTTC
This sequence comes from Neotragus moschatus, assembly GCA_006410615.1. Classification (NCBI taxonomy): domain Eukaryota; kingdom Metazoa; phylum Chordata; class Mammalia; order Artiodactyla; family Bovidae; genus Neotragus; species Neotragus moschatus. Next base: position 1,110 of record SJYA01005566.1, on the reverse strand, counting down.
CCTTTTCTCCACACCCTCTCCAGCTTATATGTAGACTTTTAAAAATAATGGCCATTCAGACCAGTCTCACTCTGGCACCTTATTGTAGTTTTGATTTGCATTTCTCTAATAATTAAAAACACGTGGGCTTCCCTGATGGCTCAGTGGTAAACAATCCACCTACCAATGCCGGAGACACGCGTGCCATCCCTGATCCAGGGAGATCCCACATGTTCGGAGCTACTAAGCCTGTGGGGCACAAGTATTGAACCTGTGCTCTAGAGTCCAGGAGCTGAAACTACTGGGCCCTCTAGCTGCAGGTACTGAAGCCTGAGTGTCCTAGAGACCGTGCTTCCCAACTAGAGGATCCACTGCATTGAGAAGCCCTCACACTGCAACTGGAGAGGGGTACTTGCTCCCGGCACCTCGAGAAGAGCCCGAGCAGCAACAAAGACCCAGAACAGCCAAAGATAAACCAATAAGTAATTTGGAATGCTGCATGAATTTGTGTGTCATCCTTGCACTGGGGCCATGCAAATATTCTCTGTACCATTCCAACTTTAGTATATGTGTTGCTAAAGTGAGCACCTGGATGGACTTTTTTCCCTTGCCTGATCACCCTATCTAGAACCTCTAAAACAATGTTAAATAGAAGTGATGACAGTGGACATTCTTGTCTTGTTCTTGATCTTAGGGGTATATCATGCAGTTCAGTTCAGTCGCTCAGTCGTGTCCAGCTCTTTGCGACTCCATGGACTGCAGCACACCAGGCCTCCCTTTACATCAGCAACTCCCGGAGCTTGCTCAAACTCATGTCCATCAAGTCGGTGATGCCATCCAACCATCTCATTTTCTGTCATCCCCTTCTCCCACCTTCAATCTTTCCCAGCATCAGGGTCTTTTCCAATGAGTCGGCTCTTCGCATCAGGTGGCCGAAGGATTGGAGCTTCAGCTTCAGCATAAGTCCTTCCAGTCAATATTCAGGACTGATTTCCTTTAGGATGGACTGGTTTGACCTCCTGGCAGTCCAAGGGACTCTCAAGAGTATTCTGCAACACCAGTTCAAAAGCATCAATTCTTTGGTGCTCAGCTTTCTTTATGGTCCAACTCTCACATCCATACTGGAAAAAC
>SJYA01005563.1:2784-21947 GCA_006410615.1 Neotragus moschatus | reverse complement strand
TGGTGGGGGTGGGTCTGCTGAGGGAGGTGGGGCCAGGAGCAGGAGGTAGGGCGCGGTGGGGCGAATTGTCTCCTATGTAAGCCTGGGTGAGTCATGGGGAGCTCGGGGCACCAGGCACCAGCGCGGAAAGGCATGTGTGGGCTGGGCTGGGGAGGGACGGAGGTTAGGGAGAGTGGACTGGCTTGGGTGGGCACAGTCCTAGGTCAACAGGGGTCAAGGGGCGGCGGGGGGCAGGGGGAGGCCAGCTCTGGCTCTGTGCTAGACCCTCTAACCTACACAGCCCGAGTTCATCCTCACAGTTCCTGAGGGAGAGGTCTTGGCTCAGTTTTACTGATGGGACTCAGGGCTCCTAAAGATGAAATTCCTTGCGCAGGGATACACAGCTCCTTATGTCTCCAGGCCCCCTTTCGACTCCCTATCAGAAGGGGTCCAGGGGGCCTTCCTTTCCTTCCTTTCTCTTGGTCACTGGCCAGACCAGACATGGAGCTGGTTGCCAGGGGTGGGAGCCACTGAGGGGGCAGCGGGTGAGGAGGGGAGCCTCAGGAGCCCAGTGGTGGGCCTGCCTTGGCTGCCTGTCCCCACCTCCCTCCCAACATCTCTGGGGACATCAAGCTCACAGTGACCCCCAGGTTCCTTTCCTCTCATTGCTCACTCCCACTGTCCCCCTCACTTTTCTCCCTGTCACCCCATCCTTGACCCCTCTTCACCATTTCCTCTGTCCCGGCCATAAGCCATTATTGCCTCACCTGGGTCATCACAGTCACCTAAGTGGGTCCGTGCTCCAGCCTGCTCTGAGGTCTGGGCAGCCTGGGNTGTCCCCCTCACTTTTCTCCCTGTCACCCCATCCTTGACCCCTCTTCACCATTTCCTCTGTCCCGGCCATAAGCCATTATTGCCTCACCTGGGTCATCACAGTCACCTAAGTGGGTCCGTGCTCCAGCCTGCTCTGAGGTCTGGGCAGCCTGGGACTTTAAAACTGTGAGTCAGAGCACAGCTCTCCAGACTTCCTCCTCCCCACTGGAGTCTCAAAGCGCCATGGCCCTGCCCTGGCTGTCAAGGCGGTTCATACAGTGCTTACAGCCTCTGGAGCCAGGCTCACTGGCTGTGTGACCCTGTGGAGTTTTTAAGGCAGTGCCTCAGTTTCCGCATCTGCAAAGTGGGGTAATAATAGTACTTCCTTTGTGAGGTTATAGAGGGGATTGCTTGAGGAATCATGCAAAGGCCTTAACTCCTGCGTTCCAGGGCATCTTCCTCCTCCGCCCATGTTCCTGCCCTCTTTCACACTCTAGCCTTGCTCTTCCCACCCCAGGGCCCTTGCACATGCCGTGGCCCCTGCCTGGCATGCTCCCTCTCTTTCATCAGGTCACACAGGTCACTTTCCTGAGCCCCACCCTTTCCGTGCCCTGTGGTGTTTTTGTTCAATTGCCACTGGACATGCCTCCGTTGGAGCACTGACCCTCCAGGGCTGAGACCTTGCTCTGCTCACTGCCGAGCACAGCCAGGCAGCTGGGGGAGGGCATCGCAGACCACCAAGCCTCAGCTCCACTCCCAGCCCTCGCCGCCTAGGGGCCCATCCCAGAGCCCAGGGCTGAGGACTCCACTTCCCCTTCCCTGTGAGGGCCAAACCCGTGGGGGATGGTGGGGGGTGAGCGGGCAGTGAGGAGCGGGCAGCCTGGGCCCACCCTGAGAAGTTGGTGAAAAGTTCCTTTGTTCCCCTGGAGTGTGGGTCAGGTGGGGTGAAGGCTGGAAGGGTGGGGTCTGGATGGCGGGGTGGTGCCTGAGTGCTGAAGGAGGTGGCTTTCCCCTCTGGGTGGCCCTGGCCCTTCTAGAAGCCCTCCTATCCTCATGGAGGCCTCCTGGAAGTTCTGGGTCTGTTGACATCTAGGAATGCACTCAGCCTGATGGGTGGACCCTGAGGGGAGGAAGCTAGTCACGACCAAGCCTGGGCCCCCTCCTGTACCCCCTTGGGACTCTAGGGTACCCCTTGTGGCCTGATCCCCCCTCCCCAGGCTCCCATGCATGGAAGGGGGTTCCTTTTGCACCAGTGGGTTTGGAGACCGATGGCCGTGTTTAGATTCTAGATCCTGTTTACTTACCCTGGGACCAGGGATGTTAGGCCCAAGTTTCCTCATCTGAACACCTCCCTCTCTTAGAGAATGCTTGGCAGCCTCTTGGGATGCCTGTGGGTCAACAACTACTTCTGCCTTGTGGGTGCCGCCTCACCCCACTGGCCCGGCCCGGCCCGGCCCCCTCCTGGAACTCCCAACCCCCTCCCCACTTTGGCACCTGCCCCTCTGCTACCCTGCCTCTGTTCTTGGCTGTTCCAGCCTCCCCCACCCACTGCAGCCCACCCTAGCTTCCTCTGGGGTCTGGGTGGCCCTGCTCTGGCTGCTGGCCACTAGCTTATCTGCTGAACAGGCTGGAATGTCAGGCTTCCTGGGAAGGGGAGGGGGAGAAAGGAGAGGAGGGCAGGGTTTCTCAGCTGGAATCATCTGGAAACTTCTTACCTGGGGTCAGAGCCCTTCCCTTCTACCTGGCAGTGGGTGTGCAGGAGGAGAGCCCCCCATCACCCCCACCCCCTCCCCACCCAGTTCCTACCTTTCCCAGGGGCCTGGCTGGGAGGCTGGGAGAGGCTGGTTTTGACCAGACAGTTGTATTTCAAGGCATTGTTGCGGGACTGACATACAGGGCAGCCAAGTGTTTATGTACCAGTTAAGGACGTAAAAAAAGAAAATCAAATATCACTTTTTACTCTCACCAGTATTTCAAAAGGAAAGGGAAAATCACTAAAAGAGGAAGGAGATAATTTTAGAGTGACAGTCTCCCAAGAAAGGCCCTTTGGCTTCCTCAGTAGGTCAGCCGTTCTTAACCAGGGGCCCAGGGAAAGGATGATGAATCTCTGTGGACTGGTGTCAGGAGACAACGATTTCCAGAACACGAGGACTTGTGAAATAATAAAAAAAAAGATTACTGTGGGCTGAGGCCTTGGAGATTCAGGGTGGGTGGGACTTGGAAACATTTTTTTTGGTTTTATATTTCACTGCAAAAATCCTTGCAAACTTTGCATTCTAATACACAGCCTTTGTTGCTTAGGGCACAAAAGTGGTTTCTTCACCAGTTAAATCTTTGGAACGCAGGTGAGGCAGGAATTTTTGGAGTGGTTAGACATGCTGCCTGTCATCCCCGTTTAAGAATCAAAAGTCGAGGGAATTCCCTGGCACTTCCATGGTTAGGACTGTTGCTGCTCTGATCACTGCTCTGAGGGGCTGGGTTCGATCCCTGGTTAGGGAACTAAGATACCACAAACTGTGAGCTGGCAGTTTTTTAGCCCCTGGCAGAAAAAAAAGAATCATCAGTTGGGTCTGGGCGTCGAAATCCATCCCGCTTGGGGTCTTTGTTCTGCCGTTCTTTAGCTGAGCGATCTCTCTGAACCTGTTTTTTCGTCTGTAAAATAGGACCCAGAGTCACACCTTTGGATGTCCTGGTGATATGAGCCCACCTGTAAGGGAGTGTCAAGGGTGCTGAGCCCCCTCAAGGTGAATCCTTGGTGCAGGCTCCCTGGGGTTGTGCCTTGCAGTGTGGTTTTTTTGTGGAGTTTTGAAGGAGGAGCAGCTGCAATCCAGGGGAGCTTTCCCTGGCAGGTGGGTGGCTGAGAGGTGACATCCCATGGTGAGGGCTCCCCTCAAGAGTGTGAGCTGAGCTCAGAGCACTTCCCCAAGAGGAAGGTGGGATGACTGTCACCACCTTCTAGCCACCAGCCTGGGAAGATGGAGGTCCAAGGATGGGGGTGCCGAGGAATCAGGGGAGAGGGGTCTCTCTCCTGGGGACAGCCTTGTGTGTGTACTGGATTAGGGAGAAGGATCTGAGTCAGAAGGTCCCTGTCTCCTCTGCCCAGAGCCGGCCCTTCCCGGGCCATGAGCCCGGCTGGTTCCCCTGGGAGCCTGTTGCTTTCTTTTTCTCTGGTTTTCTCTCCAGCTCCCTTCTGCATTCTGGATTCTTCTTCCACACTGTCTCCTGGCCTCTACTCAGCTTCTCTCCTGGCTCTGTGGCTTCTGGATGGTTTCTGCCACCTTCGCACTGTGCTTGGAGTTGACCAAAGGGTCATGGGCAGGAGCCGTGTCAGGGAGCGTGTGTGTGTCTGTGCATACAGGTCGGTGAGCACCAGCGTATGGACATGTGAGAGTGCAGACAGGCCCACTTGGGGGGCCTACGTTGGGGGGACATTCTTGCCTCCTGGAGGTGGAATGCTGTTCCTGGCTTTTGCCCAAGGCCAGCATTTTAACATTTATCTTTCTTAAAAAGTCATTGCCCTTTTGGGAAGTCGACAGGCTGAGTCTGGCACCGCAGGAGGGCTGAAGAGTCTTATCGGCCAGGCCTCTTGCTGTGCCTTCTGGAAGCCGTGTGTTCTGGGCTCTGCTCCCAGGCAGAAGAAGCCTGAGTTGCTTCTCCCCACTGTCGTTCACAACTGGGCCAGGGAGGCCTGGCCCCTCAATCTAGCCCCTCTCTGCCTGGTTCCCTCTCAACGCCAGGGCACAGCGACAGCTCCCAGGCTGCGGACTGTGTCACCCAGGCCGGCAGATCACCAGTCTCAGGCGTAGGTCCTGTGGCTCTGGTGGCAGAGATGTCCAACATTTCCGTGTGAGTGAGCTCATGGGCCCTCAGAGGGAGAGGCAGAGTTTTCCCCGCTGGCTGACAAGATGAAGCTGCCTGCTGGTGCAGTCATTAGCCAGGCTGCAGGCAAGAGCTGTACCCCAAGAGTGGCATTCAGTGAAAAGGACCCCAGAGTCAGGAGCCCTGGGTCCAGTCCTGGCCTGTCTACAGTCTCTTCACTCAGAATGGGGGTGCCAAGGCCTGCTGGAGGAAGAGGCCCAGGGACCCAGACTGCAGCTTAGTGCCCAGATTGGGTCAGCCAGGCCAGCTGCCTGGGCCAGAGGCGCCTCTTCGTCCCCAGGGGTCAGTCAGCAGGTGGTGTGGCCTCAACCATGACACAGTGACAGACCCAGGGGGCAGCTGCTGGGGCCCTGAGTCCAGCCCACTTGCCACAGCAGACGAGATCTGAGCCACACTTGCTCGGTGACCACAAAGCTACCAGACTCTCCTGGGGTCGAGCTGTGGCCAAATTCCTTTTCTCATCTCTAAAGTAGGGGTGAGGGTACTTAGAGGAGGCCAGGCATAAAAATGGCAAGAAAGGACTAGGACTCGGACGCCCAGAAGCAGTGAGCACACCTCTCCTTGAAGGGAACCCGAGCTTCCTTGAGAAAGGGCTGATTGTAGGCCCAGGGCGGGGACATACCCCCTTGAGCCTGGAACATCTTGCAGTGTCAGGAAATAAGGACATGCCCAAAGACTAGTGGAGACACGTCCTCAGGCTCCCACTGGCCAAATTTAGGACAGTTTGAACATCCGAAAGAATAATGATAGTAAGAGGCTATAAAACATTGAATGCAAAATGCAGGCGAGAGTCTGTAATGATGTCCCTGTAAACACATGACCCGTATAGAACACCAGGTAATATGGAGGAGGGTAGAGGCCCTCGATGACAGTTAGTCCCGGCAAAGATGAGAGATGCAGAGCCTCGCAGACTTTCATTTGCACACAGGGCATAAGGGGTCTTGTCAGGATGCATCGTCAGACCCAACAGCTCCAGGGCGGAGCCTGAAATTCTGCATTCCTACCAGATTACCAAAGGGCTGTGATGCTGTTGGCTCACGGACCCCACTTTGAGCAGTAGAGTACTAAATGGACATAAAGGCATCAGGTAAAAAGTTATTGGCTGTAAACATGTATGCAGGGATGATGTATCGACCCTCAGATGACTAGTGAATTACCTAGAGAAAAGTCCCCTTAGTCACACCAGAGGTCTGGTAAACACTGCCCAACCTGTGCACGTGGTCAAGCTCAGTGCCGGAACAAGGAGACGCCCCGAGGTGATGCTGTTGAAGGACACGTTGCCTCTGTAGTATGCTTGCCAAAACAATGTTTAATCTGGACTCAATCACGAGGAAGTGAGCAGATGAACCTAGAGTGTAGGTCATGCTCCACGGGACTGGTTTGCATGCTTAAAAAAATGTCTGTTTGGCACAGGGTCCGATACTCAATATTTTGGAATAAGCTGTAAGGGAAAAGATTCTGAGAAAAAAAAAATATATATATCTTACAGCTGAATCACTTTGCTGTACACCTGAAACTAACACAGCCTTGTAAATCAACTTTCGTCCAATAAAAAACTGTCAGTACAATGAAAGAGAAACAAATGTGCACTGTGAGCAGGTGTGGGGAAGTATTCTGGATTAAAGGAGACAGGAGACGCGACAGCTCGATGCAATGTGTATACTAAGTGAACTAAGTCGGAAAGAGAAAGGTGAGTACCACGTGACATCACCTATATGGGATTTGACACAAAGGAACCCACCTATGAAGCAGAAACAGACTCAGAGAATAAACTTGTGGCTGCTGAGGGCGAGGGGCACGAGGGGGCGGTCCACCGGGAGTTCGGGGTTAGCAGACCACCTATTATATATGGAATAAGTGAACAATAAGAGCCTACTGTACAGCGGAGGGCCATCCCTCAGTGGGTAGAGAATCTGCCTGTAGTGGAGGAGCCACAAAAGACGGGGGCCTATCCCTGGGTCGGGAAGGTCCCCTGGAGGATGACGTGGCACCCCACTCCAGTACTCTTGCCTGGAGAATCCCATGGATGGGGGAGCCTGGTGGGCTACAGTCCACAGGGTCACACAGAGGCAGACACGACTGAGCGACTTCCCTTTCACTTTTCACTTGCATGCATTGGAGAAGGAAATGGCAACCCACTCCACTGTTCTTGCCTGGAGAATCCCAGGGATGGAGGAGCCTGGTGGGCTACAGTCCATGGGGTCACAAAGAGGCAGACATGACTGAAGAGACTGGGCATGCATGCATGTACGAATAGCAAAAGGAACTCTACGCAATATGTCGTGATAGACCATGGTGGAAAAGAATGTGAAAAGGAATGTGTACGTGTGTATATGTATATATACGGAATCATATATATATATATATATGCTGAATCATATATATATATACGGAATCATATATATATATACGGAATCATATATATATATACGGAATCATATATACATATATGCTGAATCATGTATATATATATACAGAATCATATATATATATATGGAATCATATATATATGTATAACTGAATCACTTTACAGCAGAAAGTAACTCAATGTTGTAAATCAACTATTCTTGTTGTTCAGTAGCTCAGTGCTCTCCAACTGTTTGCAGCCCTATGGACTGCAGCACGCCAGGCTGCTGTCCTCCACCACCTCCCGGAGCTTGCTTAAACTCATGTGCATTGAATCGGTGATGCCATCCAACCATCTCGTCCTCGGTCGTTTCCTTCTCCTCCTACCTTCGATCTCTCCCATCATCAGTCTTTTCTAATGAGTCGGCTCTTTGCATCAGATGGCCAAAGTATTGGAGCTACAGCTTCAGCATCAGTCTTCCAAATGAAAATTCAGGATTGATTTCCTTTAGGATTGAATCAACTATATTTCAATTAAAAAAGCGGTGTGTGAACCACATTTGGATCCCAGATCAAAAAGCAAATAACGGAAACATACGGGAGATGTAGGGGCAAGCAGGCATGTTTGCACATGGACACGAGCTGGATAATAGTAATAAGTTAAGAGTAAACACTGGGTGTTCTCTGGCATTACGGGGGTTTAGGAGAAGATTCTTGTTCTTTGGAAATGTGCCAGAGTAGTTAGGGGTGAAGGACTGGGTTAAAGGGTCATGATGTCTGCAGCTCCTTTCCGGGAGTTGGGCTAACATATAAACAAATGAACCAGACTATTTAAATAGAAAGAGAGAAAGTAAAGGTGGCCTCCTGGTGACAATTGGTGAGTTGAGGGAAGGACAGATGGCACTCTATCGTACTATTCTTTCAACTTCTTTTGCGGTTTATAGGGTTTATATTTCAGACTAGAAGTTGGGGAGGGGCCCTATGCAATGTGGCAGTGCCTGGTGGGCTGGGGCTTAACTCTCCCTACTCTCTCCTGGCTCTGCTCAGGCCCTGCCCACTTGGCTCCTGGGTTATTGGGAAGCTGGGAGGAGTGTGGGACTGAGTGTCCATCACGGGAGCCAGGTGCCTGGGCACCATCTGGACAGGAGGACCGTGAGGCCAGCTGCGAGCATAGTTCTCGGGCATGGCTGACACTCTGTGTGTGGGCAGGAGGGTTGAGTTGGTGGGCAGGAGACAGGGGGACCCCTCAGATGTCAGGGAGTGACCCAGAGACCCTGAGGCCAGGGGCAGTCGGGGCAGAGTATCCTACCCTGGCCTGTCTACCAGGGGAGGGGACAGCTCCAGTCACCAGGTGGCCTTTGGTCCAAATGGATCCCAGCTGTGTGAGCCGTGGGAAAGGCTAGCCGTCCACCTGCCCACCCATCACCCAGACCGTCTGTGTGTCTGTGTGCCCCTGCCCACCTGGGAGCCCCTGGGAGCCTGTGAGGGCGTGCATCCTGTTGCTGTGGTCCCAACCGCAGGCTCTGCAGTCGGCGGGGGAGGAGGAAGTACAATGGTGACGCCCAGCCGCCCGGCACAGCTCATTCTGTGACCAACCTCGACTGAGGCTGCGGCCTTGGAGTGCCGAGAGATGATGAGGAAGGTGAAGGCCCCCTGGGGTCTCGGCCGCTGGGTGGTGGGTGCCCGGGGAGCTGTCTGTGTGTGTGAGAAAGTGTGGACGGGGGTGCTGGGGATGCTCTGGTTGGGGGGTGGTCCTTCATCTCTGCTGGTCGCTAGAAGAGATTTTCCTGTCCGGCCCAGAGCCTGGGGACCGGGGCTTCCCTCCTGGGCCTCCAGGCTCAGCTCTTCTCCCCAACCTTGGCTTCTAGAAAGTGCTTATTCTTACCTTGTGCCACATGCCCAGATGTGGGCATGTGTTCCCATATAGGTAGGAGGCTGGCCATGCTCTGGGAGCAAAGAGGGGTCCCAGAGGGCTCCTGGGGTCAGCCTAGGGGTGAGGGCCTGTGGGCGTGCTCCCTTGCCCTTGCTGGCCCAGCCAGGTGGCGTGGGAGGGCCAGGTCTGCTGGGTGCCCCCACCTGCAGGTTGGGTGCCCTTCTTCCAGTCTGGAGCTTGGGAGAAGCCCTTCGCCTGCTCCTGAGTGTGAGGCCCTCGGTGTCCTGATTTGCTTGTCGACTGTCCCACGAAGGTAGAGACCGTAGCTGGGAGGAGGGGCGTGTGGGCTCTGTAAAGTGCTGTGCTGGTGAACAGGGAGTGATAACTTGCTCCTGTTTCGAAGGACACTGGCCCTGGGCGCCCTTTCTGGGTTTGGTGGCCGGGGGCGCAACACAGCTGTATGTCAGCTGTCACCGTGGGTGGCCTGTCCCCTGGCCAGGAGCAGAGGAGCGGACCTGGGAAGACCCCGCAACCGAGGCCTCTGGGCTGTGAGAGAGGCTGGGGAGGGGCGTGCAGGAAGCTGTCCCTGAGCCCTGGTACTCAGAGGTTCTCAGCCGTGTCCTGTGGGCCTCCCGCCCTGCCCAGGGAGGGCCCCCCAGCCCTGAGTCACAGCCCAGCCTCTGACAGGCCGACCCGGAGATGTTGTCAGGAGGAGGCTCGTTCTGCTACCAGCTCCCCTCACTCGGTCCTGCCAGGGATTGGTCATACCAAGGCTTTCAGCCCCTCTCATCCGTGGCTGCACTGAGGATGTGGTGAGAGGAGCAGGGCTACCGATAAGGCTTCCTGGATTGCGCTGGGCTTGGGCTGAGCAACTCCCACCTTGGCGTGGTGGGGCTGTGACCTGTCCTCTGTCACACTGTCCCTTTGTTCATTACAAGGGAGACGCGCGAAGTTAGTGTGATGTAGGGGTGTCCGCCCCACCCCCACGGATCTCTGTAGCCTCAGGCAGGGATCGGGAAGCCTCCTGCCTCCAGGCCCCTCCTCACCTGACTCCTGCCCGGTCACCAATACCTGGCTCAGCCGTCAGGCATCCCCTGAGCCCCGGCGGCCCACCCGCTGCTCGCAGCGGCCGGCTGAGCCCCACGCAGGGTGGCCCCACGCACTGAGCGTGGCCTCTGTGTCCCCCAGGCCTGTGGCCAGGGCTCCCCTCTTGGTGTGGAGAGGGCTCTGAGTGTGTGTGTGTGTGTGTCCCAGGTGAGGGCACTGGTGGCAGCTGGACAGAGCTGCCTTGGGGTCTCTGAGTGTGGGGACAGATCGCGCAGGGCTCAGCAGCTGTTAGGTGGCAGGGCAGGATAGGGTGTGGTCCGGGTGCCCCTGGGGCCAGTGGGAAAGGCCTCTTTCCCAGTGTCTGGGATGCAGCAGGAGCCACGTTCTGGAGGGTGGGAAACACGGAGCTGTCGGGGCTGTGGGGTTTCACTGCACCAAGTTTAGTCCCAGTCTCTGTCCTGGGGTAGATGGTATCCAGCTTGTTTCTCCCTGTAGCCGCATTGGGAGCTTCCCCGAGGACAGGGCCCCAGGGTGTGTGCCCTCCTCCTCCTTTCTGTGGAGCGAGGCAGGTACAGTGAGGAGGAAACGACACACACTCGCCGAGCCTCCATGTGCTGTGGGTACAGATGTCACTCCCATGTCACAGGCGGGCACTGAGCTATCAGAGGCGAGGTGAGCAGCTGGCTGGCGCTCACGCAGAGCCATGCTGGTCATCCCCCTCTGCAGCATCCTGCAGGGTCCAGTGGGACCCACTGGAGCCAACTGATTCCTCGAGACCAGACCTCAGATTCGTGTGAATGCCAGTTCTAACCCCTGACCCTAATGGCTCCCTTCATGGCGAGCTCTCTGCCTGTCAGGTCGAGTGTTCTCCATACAGATCCTCTCATTTTACGTAACAGGAAACTGAGAGACGGGCTGTTTTGTTCTAGATCGTGACTCTGACCTCAAAGTTCACAGCTCAGATGAGAAGGTGTTGGGTGTCGGCCCTGGGCTCAGCCCTGTTGTTGAGCTGGGGATGCAGGAAAGCTGGACACTGGCCTCGACCTTAGGCAGTGCAGGCTTGGGTGGGCCCAGACGCAGACCCCCAGGCAATGAGGAGAGCTGGTCCCAGGCCCTAAGTGGTAGAGTGGGGGAGGAGGGGGAGGGCAGCTTTGCAGAGGACGCGTCGCCTGAGCGAGGTTTTGAAGGATGAACAGGAGTCAGCTGTGTGCACCTGCCTGCCTGTGTATTTGAGTACAGAGTGTGCGTACTTGCCTTCTGTCTGGCATCTTGGGGTGCCATCGTCTGGACTAGGAGGGTGGGTTCGTGTCAGGCTCAGCACTCAGCTGTGTAGAGACAGCTCTGAAAGCCCTGTACTTGAGTACCTGTTATAGGCTAGATATGGAGACGTGTTTCACGTGAGCCTTAAGGTGGGTGCTGATGTTCCATTTCTTGACAAGGTGCTTGAGATTCAGAGAGACAGTAAGAGTCCCTTTTCTCAGGGTTCTTCTCACCTCCTGGCACGTCACCATGGCTGGTCTCTTTCTCAAAGCCTGAAGGTCTCACTGGTGGCTATACCTGGCTGGTGAACCACGCAGCTGTGTTTGATGCCTGGAGCCAGGTGTGGACACCGGGGGCCTTGGCCTCCTCAGGACCCCGATNACCTCCTGGCACGTCACCATGGCTGGTCTCTTTCTCAAAGCCTGAAGGTCTCACTGGTGGCTATACCTGGCTGGTGAACCACGCAGCTGTGTTTGATGCCTGGAGCCAGGTGTGGACACCGGGGGCCTTGGCCTCCTCAGGACCCCGATGGCGGAGAGGGGACTGGCAGCTCCGCTGATCGCAAGCATCTCCCCAGGGAGAAGTCAGTGGGCAGATAGCGTCACCTCCCAGTCCTCTTGCCTGAGGGCCGGCCGGGCTCTGGTCCTGCTCCCTAGGAGCCTCTCTGGTTTGCTCCGGTGGGCCATGCTGGCTTTTGGAAGTTCCTTCTTTCCCACCTGGCGGTCCATTTCTCTCCTTGGCGTGGGTGGGGATGAGCCACCTGCCCGTGCTCAGGGTCGAGTGGGCCAGGCACCCCTGAAACTCCACCCTGTTCCCATGGGGCTGCCAAGGGAAGGGGGAGCCTGGATTGAGGGAAGTGGCCGTTTTCTTGCTCGTGGTTTGATTTTGCTTTTCTCCTCAGTTCACTGTCACATTTGGTATCCGGTTGCCCTTGCCTGATGGTCAGAGTCACTGGGGGCCGCTCCCCAGTGTGCACCACTCCCCGCTGCTTTTCCTCTCCATCCTTTGCGACCTCTAGTCACCTTGAGAGTCTTGAAATTCCCTAACGATGGACCTCATCTTTCTGGTCCTCCTGCTGCCAGCGCTCCTCTCAGTCTGAGCTGCCACTTCTCCCAGGAAGCTTTCCTTGATTACCCAGCTGGATACGATCTCCATCCTGGGCTCCCACAGTCTCATGTACTTCCCTTTGTCTTGGGAATGGACCCTTGTCTGATTGATCTGCTTCCCCAGCAGAGATGCCCAGGGCACAGAGCAAGTGCCTGGCAAGAGATGGCCGAATTCATTACATGATGAGAGAGAGGGTCAGAGACCTGACTGGCCCACTGTGGCTCCTGGGCAGGTGGGGGAGGGGGAGCAGGGCAGCGCAGGCCATCCTAGGGTCAGTCGGGGTTTGGGAAGGTCCAGGCTCTGTTCTGAGACTGGGCGTTCCTTGGTCCATGATCCTGACCTGGTGTTCCAACCCCATCTGAGCTCATCCCTGCTGGGGGCTCACGTGTTTTTCTCCTCCACCTGCCACCCCTAGCCAGAGCCACCTGCTTCCTTCTTATTCTTGTTGGGTTTTGGTCACTCTCTGCTGACCATCATCTCCACGTTGTTCCTTCTGCTTCCTGTGGAGGTGCCTGCCCAGGCCTGTGGAGGGGAGCCACTGCCTCCCTGTCTCCCTGCCTCCCTGCACACTTCACCCTCTCTCTGCCTAATCTGTGCCCCATCTCTTATCTTTCTCTGCTCTTCCCCTATGGCCCTCACCCATCCTTGCTTCTTGAATTCCCTCTCTCTGTGACCATAGAGAACTCTGGAGTTGGAGGCAGTGGGAGCTGGGAGATGGGAGTCTGGGAGAACCTGGTGGGCCAGCCCTTCTGCTCAGGGCTTTCGGGCTCCTGGTCTACTTTCTTCTTTTTCTAGCGCTTTCTCCCTCTCCAGACTTTGGGTCTCTCTCTGCCTTCACCCACTCATCTCCCACCTGTGCCTGCCACGACCTCTCTTTGACACTGCCAAGAAGGGACAGCCGTGACTCACCGAGGGGAGAGTCAGCCTCTGAGATGTCAGGAATACGGTGTGTGTCTGTGAGCCCGTGTGTACGTGCACTTGGGTGCCTCTGTGTGCGGGAATTTGTGTGTGCTGGTGTGAGTGCCAGGGGTGGGAGGGCGTCTAGATACGGGCTAGAATGGGTCTCAACTGAAAATCTAGGCAGATTGGAAGCTGACTCCTAGTGACCACAAGAGCCTGACCCTCCACCAGCCCTCCCTCCCCTCCTGGTCCTGGAGTGATTACCTCCCTCTGGGATTCGCGAGCAGTGGGCCCCAGAAACAGAGTCGTGTGGGGAGGTGGGGCCACCCCTGCTGGCCCCCTGGCGTTTGNGACTCCTAGTGACCACAAGAGCCTGACCCTCCACCAGCCCTCCCTCCCCTCCTGGTCCTGGAGTGATTACCTCCCTCTGGGATTCGCGAGCAGTGGGCCCCAGAAACAGAGTCGTGTGGGGAGGTGGGGCCACCCCTGCTGGCCCCCTGGCGTTTGGCTCACTTTTCAGTTGCCAGGTTGGGGTGTAGCAGCCAGGGCTGCAGTGTGATGTCAGCTGGGAGGGGCACCCAACCCCTGGTACTCCTGGTTTCCGTCACTACAGCAAGCCTGTCCTAAGCGCCTCCTCTTGACAGATGGGTGAGCCCTGAGAAGAGGAGGGAGAGATCTCAGCGCTGCCCTTGGGGGTCCCAGCAACCACAAGCCCTCTGGTGGCCCCAGTGGCCTGGGCTGGGTGATCCTGGCTATGGGCCGCCCAGAACCCCGCTGGTGTGGAGAGGAGTCTGTGGTATTGGTGACCTGGTGCTCTTGGTTAGGCCACTTTCCTTCTCAGTGTAACATTCTTCCCTTCTCCCTCTGCCTTGGAAGGTCCTCCAGAAACTTGGGAAGGCGGATGAGACGAAGGATGAGCAGTTTGAACAGTGTGTCCAGAATTTCAACAAGCAGCTGGTGAGTATGGGTGGCCCTTGGCCTTCGGGAGCTTGTGAAAATGGAACTGTGGCTGCCAGGTGGAAAATGTCAAGAGATGAATTTGTGGAGTAGAGGAGCTTGAGAAGGGATCAGTGTGGGCTGGTGAGTCATGGAAGACTTCTTGGAGGAGGGGGCACTGGCACTGGCTATAGATTAGAGGGAGGGGGGAAGTGTGGGGGTTTATTTTAGGTAAGATGTAAGGTTGGGGCGGGGTGGGAGTGGGAGCGAGTGTTAGGTCATGGCCAGATTCTGGACAGCCTTGAATGTCCAGGAAGGTGGGCTCTCTGGAAGTGTCCTGTGAGGAGAGTGGTATCTGCAAGGTTTAATATGGGAGCAGAGCAGACTGGGTTTGATTGGGCACCCACGAGTGTCGGCTGGGCTTGGCTGAGTGGCGGGCTCCGGGCCGGGCCATTTGTAGATGGCTTGTGGATCCCTCTGACACCCCTGTAAGGCAACTGGTATCACTGTTCCCCTTTCGTAGATGAAGCAGTTGAGGCTTAGAGAAGTTGGGTAATCTGCCCAAGGCCATCCAGCTTTGGGAGTGGATTCAGACTCATACTTCTCTGGTTCTAAAAACTGCAAGTGAGTTAAAGAGCGTCCTTAGCATTTCCTTTTATAGATGAAGGGCTGGTGACAGAAGGGCCTTAATTATGTGGACAGCCTGGGGGCAGTGATTATATCCAAGGGAGGACGTCCTGACCCCAAGGGACCCTAAATACCTTGACTGGGTTGTACCCGACACATTCCCCCCTCAGATCTGCTAAGTCTAGAATAAGCCATTTTGGTGACTGTGTCTGAAGATAGAAATTGGGAGTGAAATGACTCTGGTGATTCTCACCTCCCTGGGAAAGGCCAAGGAAGCAGGGACAGAGAGCTGGGCCATGGCTTTGTGGCTTCTGCAGACCAGTCCCAGTGAGTGAAAGACAGGAATGGAGGCCAGAAGAGGCCACAGGAATGGGCATGGATGTTGGCAGTGAGGGCAAGATCTAAGCTTTGCTAGGAAAGGGGCTGGTGGGCCTAGACTGGAGGCTAGGAGGAACCAGGCCTCTTCCTACTCCTGGTCCACATTTGAGGCCTCAGAAAGCACAGAAGATACCCACCAATGCTTCTGTGGCTGGAAGGGAACCCCTGGGAGAAGGGGCCTCCTTTACAAAACTCTGACAGCCCACTGGCCCATGGCTGGGAGCAGCTGGGAGAGGGCCAGAGAGCATGATGGTAGGAAGGCTGGGGAGGATGGTGGGAGAGGGCCAGGGAGTATGCTAGGAGAAGGCCGGGGAGCATGCTGGGAGAGGGCCGGGGAGCATGCTGGGAGAGGGCCGGGGAGCATGCTGGGAGAGGGCCGGGGAGCATGCTGGGAGAGGGCCGGGGAGCATGCTGGGAGAGAATCAGAGGGCATGCTGGGATAGGGCAAGTGTGCCTACTGGGAGAGGGTAGGGGAACATGCTGGGAGAGGGCCCAGGGCCAAGGTGCCTTCACCTGCCAGAGAAGCTCAACTGAGGGATTCCTCAGAGCAGGGTTGGAAGCCCCATGGCTGCTTGTCCCCTGAGGCCAGTAATGGGAGGTGTTTCAAAGCCCATAGCAGAGACTGCTTGTTTGTCTCTGGGTGACCGCTCGCCCCTGGGGCCTCAGTTTTCTCACCTCAAAGTGGAGGCTTGAAGGAGATCACTGAAGTCCCCTCTGGCTCCCTGGCTTTTGGCAGGCAGTCACTGATCGTTGCCCAGAGCGGCTCGGGGGTGAGGCTAGGGCTAAAGATAGCCAGTGCTTTTGGCTCACTGGCCGTGGATATGGGTGGTCATTTGAGCTGGTGCTCTGTCTGCCCACAGATTGGGTGGTGTGGCCAGCTTCTCAGGGGCCGAGGGTAGAAGCAGGAGTGGGCAAATATGATGTCTCATTTGAGGTTCAGGGTAACCTTCCCTTAGGAGTTAGGGCAACTGGACAGTTCTGGATTTGGTTGGTGTGTGGGGGTGACTGGGGCCTGGGGTGGGGTTCAGGATTTAGAAAGGGTCACTAAGTGAGGATCACTATTCTCAGGGAAGTGAATTCAGAAAGCTGTGGGCATGGGGAGCCCTGGGAAAGGCGAGGTGAAGCTGGAGCATGGGGAGCCTTGCTCTTCATCTGGGAATGCCAAGCCTAGTGGGCCAGCGCTATTCGGGGCCAGGGATGGCGGGAGTTTGGGCTTCAAGGACATGAGTCCCCCAGCCCTTCTTCTGGGGATGGGCCCTAGGAGAGGGGGTGGGCCGCCTTGCTGTCGCCTGCTTTCACAGGGACCCAGTTTACATAGCCGCTCTGAGCCCACTCAACTTCAGGTCTAGCATCCCTGGCCCTGTCCTCTCTGTGAAGCCCTGGAGGGCTCACTCACACTCTCACCTACCCAAGTGCTTTAAATCCAGCTCAGATCCTTGGGAGCCACTCTGGGTCCTCCAGATGGCCCAGCCTCCTCCTCCTAGGGGACCACCTGGACCTGGCTCCCCAGGGCTCAGAGTTGCTATTTGTCAGTGAGATGGGGTAGGTCTGGTTCCTTCTCATTCTTCAGGGCCCACCCAGGGCTCTCCTCCAAGTGGGCATCCCTGGCTATCACGTGGAGACCCTCTGGCACTGACTACAGAGGTGCAGGAGTCCAGCTGGAGCCAGAGGGGTCCATGCAGGGAGCACTTCCCTGGGAAGATGGGGGCTGATGTCAGGGAGTTGGGGAATAGCCTTTGGAGGGAGGTGTGGGGGGTGTGGGGTGCCTGTTGGCCGGCTTGTGGGGCTACACCTGGTGTTAGTCCTGGGCTGCCAGGGGAGCAGGCTGAGGGCAGTGGCTCCAGAACTTTCTCCTTCCCCCAGCTGCTCTGCAAGGCATATGGTTAGAGCTCAGGGACCTCCGGAGAGATGTTTCTCAGAGCCAGGGTGGAGGGTAGCTTGCTGCCAGGGCCGCCTGAGGAAGCAGCTGGCTGGGGGCCCTGGCTGGGGGGACATTAGGGACCAGCTGCAGTTGGCACAGGGGAGGCAGGGCTCCGGGCGGCCCTTGCACATCTGTGTCCAGTGTGCCTGCTCACAGCGTGGCCTTGTTTGGGAAGCACAAGGGGCCCTGGTACAGCCTGAAGCCTGGGCAAGCACAGCAACCCGCCCTGTGGGTGACCCCTTTCTCTGGGTGCCTTGTAGACAGATGTTGGGGGACAGTGGGGAGGGGAGCAAGCTGATGAGGCTTGGTGGGAAGAGAAGCTGGGTCTGGAAGATTGTGATATCGCATGAATACAAGAGGGTTGCGTGATAGGTCCACTTAAGTCCTCATCTCTACCACCACAGCGCTTAATTGTTAAGACTGGGGAGGCTACACGGGGAGTGGGGTAGACCCTTCCTCTTGCCCCCATCTCGGGCCCACGCGTGACCCCGATGGGCTTCCAGAGAGGTGTGAGTGCTTGTGGGCTGGCCTTGATTTCCTACTCTCATCAGCACGCCTTGAACTTCGACGTTCGGGAGATTCCTACGGGGCCAGGGTTGTATACTCCTTGGGAACTGGAGGAGTGTGGGAGAGAGTCCCTGTTTTCAGTCTGATGCCCTGCAACCCTCTCTGTGGGGTGTCTGCTGTCCCTTGCCTGCAGTCGTTGTATGAATAGGCAGCTGCCTGTGTTCCTGGCCCTGTCAAGACCGATTCAGCAAACTGCGGCCCACGTGCCCGGGCCTTGGAGGTGCTCACCAGCTCTCCCTGTGCCAGTGTGATCCTGGGCAAGTCTCAGAACCTCTCAGCTTCCTTTTCCTCAGGTGGCGACTGCTGTCAAGAGGCTACGTGTGGGATGTTCTGGCCCCAATGAGGAACTGTTGCCCCAACTCTGAGGACTTCAGGGCAGGAGGAGAGGGCTCTGGCCAGGAGGAGGGGCCCTGTTTGCAGGGGGACAGGAGAGATTTGAGGGTGCTGCGGTGGGCCCATGCCCGGGGCCCGCATCCTGGCCTGCCCTCGGCAGGGGCGTTGTTTGACTGGCAGGGGTGGGGACCACTTTTGTCTCAGGCAGGAGCTCCAGGCTGGCAGGTGGAGCTCTAGGGGCACAGGTCTCCTGGGACTATGGCTTGCTGCTGTGGTCTCTTTAGGTCTCCCTCAGAGAGCGGGACTTCCAAACAAGGTGTCCCTGAGGCGTGGGCTGGCGGGGGCCTGGGAGGCCAGCCCCAGGCTCAGCCATTCATGGCCCTGCAGAGGGCTGGCTCCCTTGTGTCCCCCTCCGCACCCATCATGGTGCCCAGTGTAGAGCCCACCCCCCGAGGCTGCTCTCTATGGCCACAGTGAAGCCATTTCTGGTGCCTGTGATGTGCCGGGCGCCCTGCAGCTGCTCCGTGCTCATGTGCTTGTGGTCTCCCAGGCCAGAGTCATCTGACCCGGTTGACAGATGAGGAGACTGAGGCTCTGAGGGGTTCAGGAACTTTCTTCAGGTTACATGTCTAGTATGTAGAAGGGAATGGCAACCCACCCCAGTATTCCTGCCTGGAGAATTCCATTGACAGAGGAGCCTGGCGGGCTACAGTCCATGGGGTCGCGCAGAGTTGGACACGACTGAAGTGCCTGAACTCACATGTGTCTAGTAAGGGACAGAGCTGGGTCTCCACAGCCCCACCGCCTGTGTGTGCTTTCTCCTGCGTTCGACACGGCTTCTGGAAACTTCAGCATCTCCCTGGCGGGAGTCTCAGACTTTCCTTGCTGGCCTCAACCAGCTCACCCGTCCTCACACCTGGAGCTCAGCTTTTCTGCTCTTGCCTCCTGCTGATGCCAGAGGGCGTTGGGGCTGCGTCTGTGGTTTCACCACTCTGCTGGCCCTACTGCTCCAGGAAGCCCCTGGGGCTGCCCTCCCAGCTCCCAGGGCTTCACTCCCTGGGCCACTCCCCGCTTTCCCCTTTCCCCTGCATCTTCCCTCCCCACAGGGCCGGTGTCCTGAGAGGCCTGGACACGACCCCACCCTTCTCTGCACTCCTTTCTTTTTTTTTTTAAGGCTTTTCTTTTTTTTTTTTTTTT
>SJYA01005562.1:0-15390 GCA_006410615.1 Neotragus moschatus | reverse complement strand
GCACTTCAAGGTGCACTCCACTTCTGAAAGAAGCGTCCCTCGCTACGGTGATACCGGCGCCTGGAAAGTGACGCTGCAAAGCGTACTGGCGATAGCTAGACGGGAGTCATGCAGCGCTTTCGGAGCTTCTGGTAAGGATGTCCTGCGGCGCAGCTCTCGCTGTGGGCGGTTGCAGGTGTCGTCTCTCAGCATAAGTGGATTTACCGCTGGCCGCCGATTCTCATCAACGTTCTGACAGCGTGTGAAATCAAGCACGCGGTAGCACAGCGTAGCGCCTGACCCGGCTGCGTAGCAGACTCGGCAGAGTGCACCTGCACGGAAACCTATTTTTGTAGACCCCTGGCAGACGCAAGGGGGAGCATCACACACGACCAAAAAGACACACTAGATACGTACGCCGCTCCAGTGTCTGCACAGTGGCGTCTTCAACAGCAACAATGATTCGTGCCGCGTCTCTCTCCGGTGTGACGCCAGCATCAGCGCTGTCGGTCCTCCCGTCCCCGGCACGAAGGAGGGCGGGTGCGACTACCCAAGAGTGGATTCCTCCTGTATGCCGGCATCCAGAGGTTTCTCCGCCCCAAACGCTTCAACTTCCCTGTAGTGGACAGGCGTGCCATTTTTGCCCCTTCATGCCTCCTCGCGTTGCGGTGGCTGCATCCAAGTTGTTCGGTATTTGCGGCGAGGCACACTTGCTGGTAGTGGGCATACGCAGCACCACGGGTAGGCAGGCTGGCGCTGTCTACAGGGCAACAAACAGCGCATGCGGAGTGCCTTGGCTGCAAAATGAGTCCGCGCCAACGCTGCCGTGGGCTCAAGAGAGGCAGGCACGACGTGCATGTTTTCCCGTCTCGACTGCAAATAAAGAGAGCGATCCGCCACTGACAAGGGCGAAACCGGCAGACGCAGAAGAAACAGAAACCACCTTACCGAGCCTGCACACCACAGCCATGCTTACTACGAAGGACGCAATCAATGGCTGCACGTGGTCACCCACGCACGACAACGTTATCGCGGCAGCCTGTGGTGACGGCACGATACGCGTGTGGAATTTACGCAAGTATCGTCCGCCCTCCGCACTCTACAGCGACGAAGGCTCAGCGTGGACAGAGGCCCGGCTGGACGCTGCAACGCACGCTGCAGGACCTCCCGCCGCAGCGGAGATAATCGGTCATCAGGCTGAAGTGTGCACGGTGGACTGGTCTCCTACGGACCCGCCGCTCTTGCTTTCTGCTTCCTGGGATGCTACAGCACGTCTTTGGGATGTATCGCATTCTTCTCAGCGTGTGTTGCGCTGCTTGCCGCATCCACAGTGCGTGTACGCTGCGCAGTTCTCCCCACACACAGCAGCGGTGGTCGCTTCTGCCAGTGCAGATGGGCGCCTACGACTGTTTGACTTGCACATGCCTCCACGCAACGTAAGCTATCTGCACGCGGGCCTAACAGCGGCGCCCGCTGTACGTCGTGCGCGCTGAAGAGCCGCAGTAGCACCAAACGCAGCGCGTCCGCGGGAGCACGTGCTCCACGGGGACCCGGCATAAACGCAAAGCACACGTTCTCATCTGTGTTCCCACACATATGCTGGCCGCCGCCAGCAGCGTTTTCGCGACGTTTAGCCGGACGCCTGTGGCCGCACCAAGGGTGCCTGCACTGCAGCGGCAGCGAAACTGCGAGCCACACTCACTGATCTGTGTACAGGGGTGCACACGGGAAGCACTAAAAGTGCGATGCCGTATCGCCGACAGCGCCTCCACGTAAGTGTGTCGCGGCGCAGGAGCACCGCCAAATTAGCATGCCACACTACGTGAGGAAGCTGAAGCAGCACCAGGACAGCTAATACGCGAGCCGCCCTAGTCGCGCCAGTCAACGTATCCCACACCAGAATACGCCGCGGTACTTGAACCATCCTGTGCTTATGGTGCAGTGCGGATGAAGTGGTAGCGCATCGCTGAGGGTCCCCCTTCCCGTGTACTCCTGTTGCTATTTTCTTTCAGGAAAATTCGCCGGCATTAGAAAGCGGCTTCCTGCGCAGCAGTATACAAGCGAACGTGTCTGAAGTGCTCTGTTTGGACTGGTCGCGAGTAAATGCTTACCATTTATTTACGGGGGGGACGGACGGAAGCGTGTCAGCATGGGACCTACGGCGATGCTCTGCGGGCCCAGTAGTGAGCGTGCAGCCGCACTCACTGGCTGTTCGAGCTGTGCGTGTTAACCCCCTGGACCCAGCGACCGTAGCCACGGCTTCCTATGACACCACTGTGAAGATTCACTGTTTAGCGGGGTCTAGCTCAACGCCATCGACGGGCGGCGCATTACTGCTTGGGCCAAGGACTGCGGCGCCAGGTGTGCGCAGCCTCCACACCTACACACCGGCACGCCCCGTGATTCCAGCGACGACACCACTGTCTCATATGGCACGCGGCGGGGCTCCTCTCAACACATCATTCCATCGCGTAGCGGCCGTTTTTGCACATCACACAGATTTCGTCGTTAGTCTTGACTGGTCTCCCNGTGTGCGCAGCCTCCACACCTACACACCGGCACGCCCCGTGATTCCAGCGACGACACCACTGTCTCATATGGCACGCGGCGGGGCTCCTCTCAACACATCATTCCATCGCGTAGCGGCCGTTTTTGCACATCACACAGATTTCGTCGTTAGTCTTGACTGGTCTCCCTTCTGGCCCCATCTTCTGGCATCCACATCGTGGGACCGTAAGCTATGTCTCTGGCATGTCTAGCACATCGGTGGAGGCTACACGCTGAAGGCCACGAGACGGGCGCTTACCGGGGCCATCCGTCCTCACGCGGCCTCGTCCCCAAGCGGATGCTTCTGACGCCTGAACACGATCACAGTGGCGGCCTTGCAGCCCCGAGCCGGGTCCACGGTCGTCAGCGCCTGGCACGGCTGAACGGCGCCTCGCACCTTGTTCGCACCGGGCCATACAGGACGCACAGCATTCCTGAGCCCGTCTTTTTGCGAGCTTGCCGCGGAGAAGTACAAAGCGGTACCTATGCCTGGAACCTCTTCGCGCTAGCGCGGGGGCGATGCTGCAGCACACAGAGGCACGCGCTTTAGAAGCAGAAGATTGTGCCCGCAGTCATCTGCGTGTAGTTAACGGCGAAGGTAGCGCTGGGCTCCAGACGTACAATCGTCGTCGCGTCCAGGTTTCATCTTAGCAAGAGCGCCGGAAGTGCGTAGCAATGTGGATGGGACAGATCAAGACTGGCTGCCGCAACGAAATACCCACATCTTTGTAAAGACGGACAAAAAGACAATTTGCAAACGTGCGCTAGCATCAGCACTACAGGGACGCTGCCCTCTCATCGGAGACAACCCGGAAATGTACGCTAATGTCAGGAGTAGGGGGCGCCGGTCTCGCATTCCGGCCGATCAGGGACCAGCGTGTTCCCGGCGACCCGGGGCACATGACAACCCTGCTGTAGTCGAGTCCCTTAGGTCTACCAGCATAGACACTAGCGGCAGTGCTGGCTTGTTTCAAGTCACATTCGCTCGAATCCCTGGGAGAGGCAGCGCCACGATACGCTTGACCGTCGAAGCCTCTCACACGCACGGCATTCTCGTTGGTTGAACGTCACATGCGAATTATGCAGGCATGGCCAAAGTGGGTCTTTCGCATTCCTTATCGCCGAGCGAGAATATGCTGTAGATTTGAAACTGTATCCTGAGAAATCTTTTAGCCGCGTGGCAGACGCGGGCGCTGACGCCTTCCCTGTACGTCCGTAGCTGACGAAACTATCCGGGCGCGTCGCCTCCCCGACATGTCGTGTGCGCAGATGAGCGCCAACGATTCGGTGTGCTTCTTTCGGCGTTCAGAAAAGTGTCCTCCGCGCCTACACAGCTTTCAGCCCCCCTCCTCGCGTATACTGCTCTAATGATCCATAATGCTAGTGAGCGAAAGCGTCAAACAGGTATACGCTGTGCAGCAGGCTTCCATGTCGGGTGGCGCGGAGAAGAGGTAGCCGGAATTGAAAGGCCTTTTGACTTATGCGTCACACTTACGCGTCCGGTGCACTCACGGTGTTGTCTCGTGTTTATTGAGGCGACGTTCCATGACGTACAGCGGATTGTGAGCGACGGTCCGTTGACTGCGTTTGGTTCCAGATTTTCTCACATACCGCTGTACCTTGATATGTTACACGTGCGGCAGATATCTCAAGTGTGGTGCGTTTTGAATCGTGTAAGCTTCTTATGTCTTCACAACCTTGCAATACCCAACCGGCAGCACAGGAGTCCGTGTATGGGGCTTGGTGGTGCGCGAAACGGCTGGCGACGTGCAGAGTCGGCACTTCATCGCTGGACGGCAGCTGTCACGTGTACGGAGCTTCTGAGTTCGTCCCTTTCGCCGATCGCTGCATTGTTCTCTCGACAGCGAGCTCTGCTCGGGACCGGCGTTTTTTTGGCTTCGACTGGATACTTGTGGAAACCGCCGCTGGTACTCTCCGTACAATGCGCCGCCACAACCAGTTTGACCCTTGTGCTACCCGCGCTTCACGCCGTGTACGGGTCCGTTTGTGGCTTATGTTCCGCGTTGTGCAGCGCGTGTTGTTTTGCGCTTGTGCGCGGCGTCCCCGACACATCAAGGCCTATTTCCAGATGTTTAGTGTCCTGTCCAGACTGCCCTCTCTTCCCTAGCAATGACACTAAAGCGTGACGCACTGTCGGTTCCACCGCACTTTGTGTAAGTCCGAATCGACAACTTTAACGCGCGCCGACGACCGCGGTATCTGCGCACTCAGCTCAGAACAGCCGGTGCCTCCATTCGTCCACAGCAGGTGCGCCCCCGGAGGAAGAGTGCGCCGACACGTGCATTGTGCTGGCTGTCATCAGCGGATGTTGGCAACATGCTTTATTCCGCGAATGTTGTCCTCCGCGACAAGGACTTGCCTGCTGTTGGGGAATCGGGACGGATCACCAACCTTGAGTTGCGTGCGCAGGATACTGGGGCGACAAACCCATATGTCCGCTCCAGTCCACAATGCACCCGTGACACGTCAAATTGGGCTTTGTGCAGAACCGTCGTTGGTGTCCCCACTGGAAAAAGCAGTGCTATCAACATTACTGGTCTCGCCAACGACCGAATATGGCAGAGGGTCGGGTACATGCACCTGCGAGGCTAGGAGCCGATTTGCACACGATGATATTGAAAGGAGCTTAGGGAAGGTGAGTGCAAACCGGCTGCGGCTGGCACTCAATTTGTACATCCTAAGCTTGACAGGAACATACGGATGATGGATGCGTCGTGCCCTGTTCGTTTGTGTAGGTACACGTTGGCTTCAGCCAACGCAAGTACGCGACAAGGACACGGTTTCCAGACGCTAAGGCGCGCACGACTATTACTGTAACAAGCGTCGCGTGCCTAGCAGTGTCTCTGTTGTCTGTCAGCCAGCGCGGCCCGCCTGGGTACGGCGTGCTAGTCAGTATACTAGTTTTGACCGTCACCTGAGATGCGTGTCCGGGGTGGCAGCCTGAGCGGCGCCCTTTCGCTGCTCAGAGCGTGGCGTCGGACTCATGTGCGTGGACGAGCTTGTGGCCTCTCAGTCGGAGGCGCCCACAGCGGAGTCCAGCAGCTGTCGCACCTGGAGAGATACCTGGAAGCACCGCCTACGCGGTGGGCTCCCGGAAGTCGTGTTCCAACGCCACCCGTATGGTGCTCCGGCTCTCGTTTCGTAATAGAAGCGTTACGCTACACCTTCCCGCACGCCTCCCAGCGTGCCGGCGGCGGAGGGGCCAGTCGCACTCACGTAGTATCGCGTGGCGCAGAGGAGGCCCAGTACATGGAGCATCACAACAANACGCGGTGGGCTCCCGGAAGTCGTGTTCCAACGCCACCCGTATGGTGCTCCGGCTCTCGTTTCGTAATAGAAGCGTTACGCTACACCTTCCCGCACGCCTCCCAGCGTGCCGGCGGCGGAGGGGCCAGTCGCACTCACGTAGTATCGCGTGGCGCAGAGGAGGCCCAGTACATGGAGCATCACAACAACGACACGCATGACCCGGCAGCTTCAGAGAGCCCGGCGGATTCGCTCAGCGGTGTGCTCGTCCCTCGTGTGGGGTAAGGCACAGGAAAGGTGCATTCTAACAGTCAGCCGCCCTTGGTCTCCTTTCACTGACATGCGGTAATCTCGTCTTCTGGCGCTGATCGAGTGTAGCATCTTTTCCTTCTCTCTGATACGGATTTGGACAAACATTTTGCTTGGAGGACCTTTTTGTGGTGTGACACAGATGGCGCTTACATGAGGCTCTCGTTATGTGCACGTGCAGCCTCCCTGCAGCTGCGCGTCGTCTCGCCGTTAGAGATGCCCTTTCTACCCCTACCGCCTCATCGTTCTTCAAAGCTGGGCTTGAGCCGGCAGAACTGGGCAGCTTCACATCAGATCGACAAGGGGAAACCGAGTTACATGGCAAACGTCCCCCCCTGCGCGACCGTGAAAGCAGATGAGGGCGAACCCTTTAAATGTCTCTGCGCTTTCCTCTTTGAGCGGCCCCTTCCTTCTCTCACAGCTTCTTGTCTTCAGGCGGGGGGTGAACGTAGACTTACAGATGCTGGTATGTGCCTGCAAGCGGATCAGGTTGTCGCGCGCTACATGCCCCACAGCAGAGGGCAAGCACCGCACTTAACGGTGTAACGGACGGACGCCGGTTCCACCACCGGAAATGTTCGTTATAGCCGCACTGTAGGATGGCAGGAGAGCTCAAACCTCGCGGAGCACAAGCTCTTTGTCATCCTGGCCGTTCTTCCGGTGCTTCAAGTTCCGCCACTCGCAAACATCACAACAAGTGAAGTGTGAGGCGGAAGGGGATGCTGCGAGGCGGCGGGCGTCTGTTACGCTCGCCTACGTAAGGGGCATACGGACCGGTGAAGGTACACGCGGTCGCGACCTGACGAAGTCACAGCTGTGGGAACATACACATCCACAGGCTAACATGCGCACGTGTACTTGCTGAGGAAAAGAGACAACGGAAGCATAGCCACACGACGGGCATCGAGCCACGGGATGCTACCGAGCGTGCGGCAGCCGAACGACGGAAAGTGCTTGACGAAGTGTACGCAGGACGTTGTAGTATACGTGCGGGACCTCTACGAGGTCGTAGGTACGTGGACACATTTGAGAGAAATCCACGTTCGATCGCGAGCGTAAAGCATGCGTTCCCTGGCGTGATACCTGTGTTTGGCCGGAGCGATATTCCATCTTGTCTTCGCACCGCCGCTGATGGACTCGACGCGGCGCGTACTTTATTTCGGGACT
Source organism: Neotragus moschatus (assembly GCA_006410615.1). Taxonomy (NCBI): domain Eukaryota; kingdom Metazoa; phylum Chordata; class Mammalia; order Artiodactyla; family Bovidae; genus Neotragus; species Neotragus moschatus. The sequence goes on along the minus strand of SJYA01005562.1, from coordinate 8,121 downwards.
GTCAATTCAGAGGGATCTAGCCCTGCACACATAGACCGACCCAGCATTATAAANGACACATTTGAGAGAAATCCACGTTCGATCGCGAGCGTAAAGCATGCGTTCCCTGGCGTGATACCTGTGTTTGGCCGGAGCGATATTCCATCTTGTCTTCGCACCGCCGCTGATGGACTCGACGCGGCGCGTACTTTATTTCGGGACTGTCAATTCAGAGGGATCTAGCCCTGCACACATAGACCGACCCAGCATTATAAAGGGCAGAGACGCCGCTTTTTCAAAGGGAAGACAGCTCTCGTGGCAGGCGCCTGCTGGTGCGGCGCGCAGAGGTGACCTTCCAGCAGCAGGACAGCGGCACTACGTCAGTACCTAAACAGCGCAGACCAGGGTGTCCAGATTTTCACCGTGCTCTCACGAAGGGGTAGGCATAAGCGTGGTCTCATGGCTATAGACACAACTGAAACCCGTGCTTCTAGCCACCGCTGTTGTGATGCTATGGCGCCGTCGCCCACGCTTTCAGCGCCGGGTGGGAGACCGCTTGTTTCTCACGAGGGCACACAGAANAAGGGCAGAGACGCCGCTTTTTCAAAGGGAAGACAGCTCTCGTGGCAGGCGCCTGCTGGTGCGGCGCGCAGTGGTGACCTTCCAGCAGCAGGACAGCGGCACCACGTCAGTACCTGAACAGCGCAGACCAGGGTGTCCAGCTTTTCACCGTGCTCTCACGAAGGGGTACGCATAAGCGTGGTCTCATGGCTATAGACACAACTGAAACACGTGCTTCTAGCCACCGCTGTTGTGATGCTATGGCGCCGTCGCCCACGCTTTCAGCGCCGAATGGGAGACCGCTTGTTTCTCACGAGGGCACACGGAGACGCTCTTTGCACTGCAAAAGCGCGCACGTTTCCTTGCCAGCACTACCGAGGTAGCGCTGACTCGCGGGAGTGCCGGAATCCGTGTCCAGTGGGCTAGACAAGTCTGTTGCAGGCAAGCCGTAGCTAATGCGCTCTGCATACGGTCGGCTTTGCAGTGGAATTGCCAGGAAACAGTTCCGCCAGCTCTGTGTGAAGAATATTCATGTTTACCTCAGAGTCTCGCCATATACGAGCCTGCAATCGAGTGCGCGAGACTGCGACTACCGGGTAAGATAGATGTGGGACGACAGGGTCAAGTCCTTCTGGGTTTGCAGTCGGACTCAGCCCACGACACGCCGGCGTCTACGGGGAGCGGAGACGTACAAAGGCCGCCGCAACACACGCGGAGCTGGCGATCGGAGTAGAGTAAGTTAGTATGTCGGAGTCTGCGGTATATCTCCAGGTCCAACGGCGGGAAGAAGATCAGGGGGCAGCGCGAGTGCTGACGCTACGAATGACGGAAGGCGCGCTCTGCGAGTAGACTTATCGCAGACGCGGAGAGTCCTACCGGAGAAAACGCATAGGGGCGCGATATAGGGGACCAGTACTGCCATAATAAACGCTCTACTGTACAGACGCGTACAATGTGCTTGGCGCTGTTGTTGGAACGGGTCACAACGTCCCGAATGAATCCCACTGTACCGCACAGGTGTGGAGTGTGATCACCGCTTTCTCGGTGGCTGATTGCTTCAAGCAGTACAAGGTATGACTCCTCCCAACGCCTTACCATGTTCAGGAGGTATACACATAAGAACTCGCCGCACGGCCATGTCCCGCTACCGAGGCGCCGTCGGCGTTCAGGCCTCGCTTTACTGAAGCTGCCGCCCTATGTCGGGAGAATAGCAGGACGCTGCGGAGCGGCATCCTCCTTGGCAATTTGAGCATGTGTCCGGGGCCTTGACAGCAGCTGCTATACATCTCGAGCTCGGGGGGACCGGCTCCCCAAAAGAGGCTTTATGTGCCCGGGACAGGTATCGCAAGTCTGAGGAACAAACCTTGTTTGCGCTCCTCAGCACACATGGCGGCCCTTTCCACGCAAAACCTTCGTGCGAAGTTCTGCATGGTGTTTTCCAGCGCGTCCGCTAATGAGCAGGCATACGCCTCCCCCCCCTTTCGACGTGTTTAGTGTGTGCTCTTTCAACCGTGCAGTATGCCAGCTGCTTACTAAGAAGGCACAAATCAAACCTAGCGTAGGAAACCGTGATTTTGCAAACGTGTCATCATTGCGGCTGGAGAGCGCGCAGCTACCGTGGGGACGCGAAACCCTGATTTCAGGCACACCCCCTTCCACAGCGCGTGCTCTCCGGGCGGACACCCGTCTTCGGTCCGCCACAAGGAGACTTTCTCGTGCAGCCTTATCTCTCGTACAGTGACTGCCGTAGCAAGGCATACCAGTCTTTTTCTTGGATCCAGCTTCTCTCCGGCCCTCAAATTCTCGCATCCGCTGCTTCGAACCGCATGCTGTGCCCCTGCCTGTCCGTAGGACACCGCGTTTCAAGCGATCAGGCTCTATTCAGTGGCGGCCCTCCTTGCAGGGTGGCAGCGTGATTCGGACGCTTGAACAGCAGCCCTACGGCTGCACCTCAGGTTTGTACGGCAGGCGCTGAAATTCGGGGTCTGCGTTAGTGCCGGGCGGGCGCTTGTCGCTTGCACAGCCCCGTATATAGCGCACGCTGCGTCTTAGCGCCTTCTCTTGTGGCAGGCACGACGGCGTATAATGAAGAAATCCCGGTCCCGTGCGTCGCGCCGCTGCAGGAGTGGCCAAGTCATGCTGTGACATATGCGACCGTATCTGCTTCTAGGACCACGGGCATGCCCGCAAGCGATTGTCTGTGCGTGTAGCGTTGGATTCCAGGTGTGCAGCTGTTCCTGACACAGGTCTCTTCACCCGAAGGCTTTTACATCGCAGAGTACGCCCCAGTCGCTCTCTTAACAATGTGGATTTGTTCGTTTTGAGGCTTGCTACCGCAACGGGATATCCTGGCGCTCGGAGACCGAGGAAAGAAGAGATAGAGAGAGAACCTGCAACGGTACACACGTGTGAGCCATAGAGGGGCACTGCTCCCGCACCCCGGCGGTTAGTGTCTGAAGAATTCTCGATGCTATCGAACAAGTACCGAGAGCCCCTGTGCACAACTCCGTCGCCTGCCCCGTCTACCTGTACAGGCCCGGGTGGCCTCTCTCTCACGCATGCACACGTCTGAATGCCACTTCCACAGAATGCAGTGGTCACAAAGATGCGTTTAGCAGCTGCGAACCTGGTGTGCTGCTGAATCTGTAGGTTGAAGCCACTCCTAGCCTTCCGTGGCGCCGGGCAGCGCTGCTTTATTTGCACACCCACAGCTGATAAGCTGGTGTAGCGCGTGGATTCCAGACATGCGTGGACATACATAGACGCGGACCGATCGGGCGCCTTTGTTCCTCAGAAGCGTGCCCTTCGCGCGCGCGTCACTTTGAGCAGCTTCATCCCAAGACTGTCCACGCGAAAGCAGAACACAGGCGGACGCTTTGCAACGGGCTTTCATACTCCTACGCGCGGTGAACAGCGTGTCGAAATCGAGGCGCGGTCCAGTGATATTTCGGCTGAAGCAAGCGCGCGTTCTCCCTTTCCACCGCGGCAGCGACTGTCGTGCGCACCGGAGAGAATGGAGGATGACAGCAAGGGCTCGTCGACTGCGTCCTGTGCGGCGCGATGCTGTGCGTGCGCCGGACTTTACCCGACTCGGACTAGTGTGAATCTCCCTTATGCTTACACTGTGTTGCAATATTCCTTCTGCAGTCCGTGCCGAAAGCTCGGCGGCAACAGCAGCGGCGGGCTGCGTGCGGAGAGGCACTCCGCTCATCTTTGGGCCCTAGCGGTCAGCTGTACGCAAGACTACACACTCTCCGGCGGCGGGTCTTTCACTCCTGGTTCCGGTCCAATAGCCGCCGGCATCAGTTCGTCTCACGACAGCGGACGGTCCTGCCGCGTCGACGGTTGCTTATCGGTGTCGCTAATGATACTTTCAATACGCAGCGCCAGCGGCCTCGCTCAAAATCTTTTCCTTAGCTGCGCTCCCCGATCATGCGTGGCTGTACAAGCTTCGGTAGGGATCATGATCCGCTCTGGACCACGAGTGACGCTTGACACTTGTGTGCGCCCGGGCCACACATGAAGGCCGGTCCCTGATGTGTCAGGCTCGTCCTGGCTGCCGTCTCCACCCTAACACGGCTCCAGCAGCTTAGAATTGACCAAGTGTCACAGTGTTCGCAGTTTGCATGGCCCCCCACTACACGGACGCGGGACAGCGGCCGCGGTATGCGCGCATTCTCGCCGCACATCAGAGATGCGGATGGCCGTGCCGGTCTGCAGCGAATGTTGCCGACGACCTGTGGTCCTCGGACTCGGCTCTCAGTCACAGAACTGTCGGCTCTAGGGGAATCGAAAGGGGCCACATGGATTGTAGCTGCACGTACCACTACTGAGGCCATGACCACGTGCCGAACAGGAGACGTGCAGCGAAGCAGCTGGGCTGCACACACCCGTGCATGTACTGGGGGCAGCGTCGCTGATGTATCCGACTGAGTACAGCCCTATTGTCCCTCACCACTGGTCCCGTCCAGAATGTGAAACCCCACCTGGTTGGACAGCGGGTAGGCTACAGGCCTGTGTGGGGGTATGCCCCGATTCGTTCATGCTGATGCTGGAAAGAATTCCGTCGAGGATGCATGTATTGCTCCTTCTCGCCCCTCTTGTGGACGCGGCGCTGGACACGCTATGACAGATGCAAATACGGGCCGACACAGCGCCTCCTCGACGCTAATGTGCGCGGGACCACTATTGTGAATGAACGATCTCCGCGTTAGCGTGTCTGTGTTTTTTCTACGTCTCCGCGTCCAGCTAGCCTGCGACCTCCTCGCCAGCAGATTTCTTGCGTTCCTCATTTGATAGAGGGATCCAGAGTGGCGGCCCCCCCGTCTCCGAATCGTGGTGGCGCATTCCTCTTTTGTGCCAAGCGGTGGGCTTCTGTCCGGGTGTGTCACCCGCGTCTATTACCAGCTGTGACACGGGCGGGAATATCTGGGAAGCGTGGACTACGTGGCTGGTCTTGGAAAGCCCTGTCGAGACGCCACCGATGGCGCCCGCACTCTGCTTCTCATNAGCTAGCCTGCGACCTCCTCGCCAACAGATTTCTTGCGTTCCTCATTTGATAGAGGGATGCAGAGTGGCGGCCCCCCCGTCTCCGAATCGTGGCTCGAGACAGGGCGGCGCATTCCTCTTTTGTGCCAAGCGGTGGGCTTCTGTCCGGGTGTGTCACCCGCGGATATTACCAGATGTGACACGGGCGGGAATATCTGGGAAGCGGGGACTACGTGGCTGGTCTTGGAAAGCCCTGTCGAGACGCCACCGATGGCGCCCGCACTCTGCTTCTCATAACTAACGCCCTACCTATCCCGGCCCCCCGTGTTCCACAGCATGCCAACGCCGGAGGAACACATCGTGTGCATCCAGCCATCTATGCGAATGCACTACATGACGCATTGCAGCAGTGAGCCGAATGGAGTAACAGTGCCAGAGTCATGATTCGATGTAACACGCGGCGCAAATACAGCCGCATCTCATTCTCCAGAGATCTTTTGATAGGGTTGCCGAAAGACACTCAGAGGACGCCTTCGTTTATGCGCAGGCGCACGTGCGCCGTCGGGGCTCGGCTGTACTAGAGGTGGCGTACAGAGCGGGTAACCCTAGCTAGCCCCGCGCCGGCAGGAGAGGGGAGCTGCGCACTAGTTGCACGGGGTGTAAGTGCGCGTGCGTGCATGTAGACGCGGGCGAGCCTTTCTGATGCCTCTGCACTATCCCTCTTCCCTCTGTCTCCCTTAACTGATGGGTTCTGTCATCTGACGGCGCCTGAACTTTGGCTTTGAGAGCTCCTAATATGTGCCAGCAAGCGGAACGGCCAGCCGCGCACTACGTGNATTCTCCAGAGATCTTTTGATAGGGTTGCCGAGAGACACTTCGTCACGAACCCTTGAGAAGTCCGGAGAAGCCAGCTTGTAGCACAGCGGTAGGGCCCGATCGCGTGGGTGCCTCCGTGGTTGGGAATTTCCGCTCGTAACCTCCCGTAGTCCACACTGGGGTGGGTGATGCGAGGCATCGCGTCTTTGCTACCGCCGACCTCGCGCGGGCCAGACAATCCGAATTATGCAAACGCAGTTGCGACCTGACAGACGCACGGACACGCCCCCAGCTCACTCCGGTATGGGCCCGCATATGGAGGCAATCCCAGAGGAACACAGACGGCCTCATATTAGCGGGCGGAAAGCTTGACAGTCAGTCGGAAAGCTTGCCAGTGACCGGCCCGAGAGGAGCCACCAGTTTCAAAAGATAAGTTTCACATGGCGGCGAGCGTTCAGCCTCGGCGCACCTATCTTCGTGTCTGCGTCCACTGGAAATGACCTTTCGTTTCCATTGTGTGCTGTGGGCGCGTAGAAACGCCCACATGCAGCCGTATAGACTCTGGTAATGACCCAGATATACATACATATTCGCACAATGGGGAGGCAGGCATATTACCTGTACCTGCCGTGATGCGTGGTAGACGACAGAGGCTGCATGGTGAAGTGGAATACGCGCGGGATGTCAAAGGCCTGGGTGGGGCCACACGTTCCGAAGAGGTTTCCACTTGGTAGCGATTCAATATGTGCTTTCCCTGTCATAGTGTCTGCATCCTTCGCGAATGACGGTTCATCCCGCCTTGGTACCTCGGGTGTTAGACCTCGCGTGGTGAGACTTTGCTCTGAGACCGTTCATGAAGTGTCCGAAACGTTGCCGATGTACACTCAACCACCAGCACGCGGGGCGGCTACGTGCCGACTTCTTATTTCAAGAAAAAGGGTACCACGGTGGTGGACTGCTGACACGGAAACAGTGCTGACCTTCCAGCAGCATGACAGCCGGCGTCCGTTGGGCGTGCTCGGTGCTGCTCAATATATGTAGTGCTACTAAACGTAGGCTTTCAAACCAAGCGTGCGTTAGGGTTGTACAACGGCAAGAGGCGTGTCAGAAATACGCTTTTTGGGCTGCTTTTGTGGTGGTGCCGTGACGCCGTCGCGCGCATCACATGCGTCCTGAGTGGGTCCGCCTGTTTCGCACGAAGGCAGTCTGCGAGTCTCCATAACATCGCCGTCGATAAGCACCACCTTTTGGCCGTCCTGCCGACGCAAGGATGGTCGGGAGCCCCGCCCAGCCCTCTCTCCCTAAAGCTGTATTCAATACACCGAACACATGTAGCACAGGTAAGTCATAGTGGCCGCGTTCTCGCCGAGGGGCTGCACCGCCACGGGGAGGGCGGCGGAGATCGCGCGCCCTTGAGAGGACACTTTCCATGTTGTCGCTGACGCCGGGCGGTATACGATCCTGCCGCCGAGCGCCTCTGACTGGAATTGACTAGCCAGGTTGTAAGCGTGGGGCAACGGGTCCCTTTCAAGTTTCAAAATCGACCCAGCGTTTGATATGCCGGTCCCTGGGAAGCTAGAACGGGTAGACGCATACGTGACGTACGAAAGCGTCTGGAAAACACCGCAGGAGCGTTGCGAGGAGCAAGCCCCGATGGCGGAAGGCGCATCCTGCCTGTTAGCACGATACAGAGGAAGGGCAAGCTCGTTTGTGAGGGATTCGGAGGAGCGCGGAACTGGGTACCAGGAGCGTCAGCATGAGACATCTTTTCAGTCACTCTATGCACGCGTACGGGTGTGCTTGGCGCGGTTGTTTGTAAGGGATCAGTATGTCCCTCGTCAACCTTCCTAGAAGGGATAAGTGCGGAGCGTGTACTCATCAAAGCAGTCACCTCCTCTTCGGCTGACAGCTTCAGGTACGGGGCGTCGCTGTGGAACAAATCTTGACAGTGTGGTGTACGTCCGCAAATGCGCTGCTACGGGTAAACGAGCTCACAGCGGCTACCTGTTCTTGCAACGTGCGTTTGGATGGAGCTTCCCTGCACAGTATTACCGCATTCCACGCGGCGGGCGTCGCTCCTATGTTAGAGCAGCTTCCTTACGCTCCGGCTGCCGCGCATTCTGGGCTTGTCCGGACGCCGCGCACTCGAAGACGATGCTCGGGGGTGGCGGCGCGGACGCTTGCGCATGTTTGCAGCCGGGGCTGCCCTCCCGCAGGTCTTTCTGACTGCGTGGTAACAGTCCCAGCTACCTTCACCTTGCGGCTAATGGCCCGCAT
>SJYA01005561.1:11621-24345 GCA_006410615.1 Neotragus moschatus | reverse complement strand
AGACATGACTGACGCTACTTAGCACACACGCAACTTTGGAATAAACTTGACTGCCGTAGCTATGACTGCCATTTGCCACAAGCCCCTGATTTCTTTATCAGTCCTGAGTGTTTGCTGGTGAACATCTTTCACTGAATTCAGTGTACACAGGTTGCCTCTGACGTTCAAAGCTTAATGCTCAGTGTCTTGCTCCCTGTGTGGCTGCCCACTGAGTTAATTTTCTTAATAATAAACAAGTATGGCCTCAGATGATCTGCAGGCCAGAAATTCCTAGAATATCCTAGGACTAGTAATTAAAGTTATAGTAAACCCCCCAAAAAGCTTCACCTAATCATCTCCTAGGCAGGTCAGCCCCGGGTGATATTTTTACAGGATTGTGGCATTATAATTTTGAAACCTACATAATTTTATCACCCTTTGAATAGTAGATGAAATTTCCACTGAGTCTCAAATAGTTCATTCATCCATCACTCACCAATATAGAGTGCATTGATTTTGAACTCTGTGATTTGATTTATCAAGTACCAAGCAAAGTATCTTTTGTTACTGACCTTTAATTAAGAAAAAAAAATAAACTGTCTAAGGTAAAGTCTTACATATTCTCTTTTCTAAACACAGTAAGGTCCTTTACTTATCCAGTAGCAACATTCCCACTCCTCTTGTTAATATCATTAGTAAACAAGGTCAGTATTGAGTTGATTTTGAAAGTAGATTCCCTGGAGTCATGGGCTTTCCTGATAGCTCAGTTGGTTAAGAATCCGCCTGGAATGCAGGAGACTCCAGTTCGATTTCTGAGTCAGGAAGATCCTCTGGAGAAGGAGTAAGCTACCCACTCCAGTCTTCTGGCCTGGAGAATTTCATGGACTATTGTCCATGGGGTTGCAAAGAGTCAGACAACAACTGAACAAATTTCACTTACTTCCCTGGAGTCAGGCTGCACTGACAATCAGGATCCTTTCTTATAAAAATCTGGGATCCAGTTTTCTGAAGCTCATTTTCCTAACATGTGAACTGAGAATAAGAATAATGATGGGTCTCGCGCCACAGAGTAGCTGTGGTTTAAAATGAGAAAATGTATGCTGCACACTTAAGGCAACGCCTGTCATGTCATAAAGGAATCTGGCCTATTTAGTGTTCATATAATTGCTTCTTGTGAAACAAAAGTTGAAAACTTGAGTTATAGAAATACGCAAACAACCATGCAAAACCTGTTGCACCTGAAATAAAGCAATTTGGGTAACAAGGAGTGGAGAACCAAACAAACGAAAACCAGAGACTGGCTTGGATGACCTGTCAGTAATAACCCGGTGGGCTAATAAGAAATGATACCTGTATCTACATATGCACACAGGTAATAAATATAAGTATATACATTTGGAGAAACAAAAATATACAAACAAAGTTTTGAATCACTTCTCTTTAGCCCAGGGCTTTCCAGATGGTTCAGCAGGTAACGAATTCGCCTGCAGTTCTGGAGGTACAGGAGGCTGAGGTTCGATCCCTGGGTTAGGAAGATTACCCTGGAGGAGGATATGACAACCCACTCCAGTGTTCTTGCTGGGAAAATCCCACGGACAGAGGAGCCTGGTGGGCTCTAATTCACGGGGGCGCAAAGAGTTGGACACAACTGAAGGGATGGGGCACACACGCAGATACATAAATGCTGACCTGTCTGTGTATCCCCTTGTTTGAACAAAGTAGAGGCATCTCTTACCGTTTTTCATTGTCACCCCAACTTATTCCTGATTAGAATCCTAAACCCACTCCTGACTTTAGAAACATGAAGGGACATCACAGAACTGAGTGTTAAGGCTGTTGACCTTAGAGTACCATCTTCTGGTTCAAATAAAGAAATGAAGGAATGAATGACATAAAAATGTATTCCCTCCTTAGGGCCTGGAGATTCAATACTCCTTTCCTCCCCACCCTCCAGGCAGATGAACCCTTTGAGCTTGTGATGGTTTCCAATGTCACAGCCTAGCCCACTGGCCAACTTTCGCTACGGAAGTCAGGTAACTTAGGGTCGGCCCCTGAGGTAGTAATTAACATGCTCTAGAATCTGTAAGCTCTGGGCTCTGTTATCATGTGATTTGTTTTCGGAGTGGCAGTATCCATATTCAGTAAAATGAGCTACTGTGTAGCCCCTTTGAAGAAACTCATAAAACAGTGGGTTTAATTTGTCTGGGAAATGGAGACTAAAATATGGTGCAGGTCCCCGATGGAAAATGTGGCTGTGTTCTGCAGCCTTCCCACCAAAGCTCTTGGAAAATGGGCAGTGTTAACATCGTTCTCTGGAGTAGGGCCAGAAAGAAACAGTGGACGTTCTCTTGTAAAAACCCTGAAAGCAGCAAGCAACCCATAAACAGTACGCAGACCGAGTCTGAAAATGGACCGTTTTATGTCCCCTAATGGAAGGATAGCTTATTTGTGCATGGATTTATAGCAACAATGTGATGTCATCAAGTGATTTACGGCCAGAGCACACCAAGTGTCAATACACAGTGGGGGATGGGAGCATCCCATCCTCAGCCCAAGGAGCTGACTCCCGCCCCCCAACTCCCACCAGGAGGTTGTCTCTGCTGGAGGGTGGGGCAGGCACAGGAAAACCCAACTTGTTAGTGTTACTGGAAATGGAACGACAAGGGAGGCAAAGAATTATTGGAGTCATCCGTCTTAGGGAAGGATTTGAAGGACATAAAATCTGTTCAGAACATAAAACGGTGGTTGCAAAGCAGACCATCTCTCTAGTGCTTGACTCATTGGGTGACTAGCATCTGATGCTCCTCGGGAGAACGGGACGGTCAGCTACAAAATCCAGCCGCCCATGGAAGGAGCATTCATGTTTAATGAGAAAAGGCTAGGAGACTGGCAATATCATGTGAAGATAAAGAAGCGTGGTGTTATTTTATTTTTAAATTTATATGCAGGAAAATTCACTGCGTTGGTTATACAGTTGTACAACATTTGACAAAAGTAAAGACCCATAGGAAAGTGAAAGTGAAAATCGCCCAGTCATGTCTGACCCTTCGCGACCCTGTGGACTGTGTCCATGGAATTCTCCAGGCCAGAATACTGGAGTGGGTAGCCTTTCCCTTCTCCAGAAGACCCATGTAACTATCACCAAAAATAAGTAAATACATACAAACAGTAAGTACAGTGCCTCTATGGTGTAAAGATTCCTTTGCTCTGTACCTTTGTACGCAACTCATTTCCTCACCCTCAGTTATTGCAATCGTTCATAACTTCTCTATTTATTATAGTTTTGCTTTTTCCAGAATGCCATTCAGATTAATCGCGTCGTATGTAGTCTTTATACCACACACTATATGCTTTTGAGATTCAGCCTCATCGTTGCATTTATCAATAGTCCGTTCTTAATGGCTCAATTATTTTATAAATCTATAGATACAGCCTATTCCTTATTTTTAAAACTTAAAAGCAAGCACTTAAGAATGACAATAAAGAGTATATTCAAGAGAACTAGGGGAGTAAAAAGGGCTTACTTTCAAAAGCCAAGAAAGAGGAAAAAAGAGAGAAGCAAAACAATTATGGTAAATAGAAAATGCATAATATGATGATTTAAGTACCTTCAAGCATATCAGCAAACGTTTCACCTACAAACAAAATGCACCCTTCTGCAAAAGAACTGAGTTTTGACTGGACTAATTAAGTCTGAGAGGCAGGCATCAAGCATCCTGTTACAGGAAGATAGAAAACACAGGATAGAAAATAAAGACACAGGTTTAAATATAACTGGAAATTAACAACCAAAAGAAAGCTGGTATGTCACCATCAAAGTAGAATTTGGGGTAAAAAGAGAGTCATGATTTAATGACATCAGAGCAGTTTCCCACTAAGTTAAAGAAATATTAGCTCTATACATGTGTAAAAATACAGGCTCAAATGTTTAAGGCAGTTGCTGAAGGAAGACCAAGGAGAAACTTCATGTGCAAACAGGTAGGCCTTTGTGCAGCGACAGCAAATCATTCGAAAGATTGCTGCGATTGCCCGTAGCGCAGGCCACAGTGCGTTTATGAAATGCAAACGCTTTATAGAGGGGGCACTTGGAAAATGGGACTGAGTACTGTGTCCCAGGTATCTGTACATCAGTCTCATTCAGATAGAGGTTTAATCAAAATGCCGGTCCATTAGAAAGAGAACGCTAGGTTTGACAACAGGTGTTAGAAACTAGAAGACATGTTTCTAAGTCATTCATGGTTCAGATAAAAATATACACTGGTAAAATAAATACACTGGAGAGAATTTAAGAAATTAACAGCTGGTAAGGATATTGCTTAGGGTGCTGACTAAAACTTCTCATACTGCTGATTACGTTTGGCCAAACCTCCCGTATTCTTGCCTGGAGAATCCCATGGACAGAGGAACCTTGCAGGCTACAGTCCATGAGGTCGCAAGAGCTGGACACGACTGAGTGACTTTCACTAAACCTCTTTGTAGGCAATATGTAATAAAGGTGAAGATAGACTCAAACTCCAAGCTAATAGTACCACATTTAGGTTCACACACAGAGAAAATTTCATCCATGTTTATGAAGATACTCTCACAAAGATAGATTTTAAGTATTGCTCTTAATAGCAAAAATATAAAACAGTGGGATTTAATTTATACATTAATATGTAAATTGTAATGTACTTATAAAATGAAAAAAATAGTAATTGTCAAAATTAATGAATTAGCTAAATCAAGTTTACTCTTTTGAACTTTGCAAGCCATGGTGTAATTTGAGAATATTATGTCATATTTATATAGCAAGGGAAAATAGACATTTCCACTTATTCTTTCTTGATGAAATTCAAAACATAGTAATAAAAATTGAGTGTATTTTTTTGTAACATAGGTATATTAACAAGAAGAATAGGATTCCCTTTATGGGGATAAAATTTCACCTAACAAACTTGAAACTTAGTGTTGTATAGCATCAAATTGATTACAAATGGTCACAGGTGGGGAAAAAAAAAAAACCTTAAAAGTACGAGTCACTCAGTCCTATCTGACTCTCTGCAACCCCGTGAACTGCAGCCCACCAGGCTCCTCTGTCCATAAGATTTCCCAGGCACAAATACTGGAGTCGGTTGCCATTTCCTTCTCTAGGGGATCTTCCTGACCCAGCGATCAAACCCAGGTCTCCAGCTTTGCAGGCAGATTCTGTACTGTCTGAGCCACCAGGGTTGCACACAATGGGAATGGACTACATTTGGGTCCACTGAGCCATGGTTTGCCAAATCTGAGTTCGATCAATATGTCAGCATGGTATCAAGTAGAAACAAGCATCTTGCTAAAGGAAGTATACACGTACATGGTGCCATTTATGTAAACTATTTTAAAAATCAAAACCTTACTGCTATTCTTTATGGAACAAGTGCGCGGAAAAAAAGGAGACGTGAACAGGAAAGACATATACCAGTTTTCAGGATAGGATCTGAATGCAATCTTTTGGATTAAACGAACGAATCCAACATTTCTATACTAGAACCCTCTCTGGGGCTTTAGACGTACCCTCCAAAAACGGAGTGGTGGTTATAAAACGACTGGGCTTGGCTGCAGGAATTCTGAATTGCATGGATCCAAACTAAATGAGTGATTTCCCTCTTCCCTACCTCTTCCACAGCTTCCTGTCAAAATCTTTTCTTTCTTGACAGTGTGTATCCTAAGGAATATCCCCTCTGTCATCTAAAGTCTTTTTTAACCGCCCTTTTCATTTCCAAACGTGATTGAGTTCCCACATCCTGGTCCTTCTCATCACCGTTCTCTCTCTCGGACTCTCTTCCTCTCTCCTCTCTCCTCTGTGACCATAAGGGCCTCAAAACTCTTCTCCAGGAGAGAAATGTTGTCAAAACCCAAACGCGTTCCTCTCAGCCACTTCTTCAAAACCTCCACTGTCTCCCCATTCTGGGTGAGATTAAACATCAAGTCTTTAGCCGGTCTTAAAAGACTTGTTTGAATCGGTTTCCTTTACTTTCAAGAGTTAAATTCTTAGCTTTTAATTTTTTTTTTAATTGGACTTCACACACTGCCTCCCCGTCTCCCCCACGTCGTTTATTTCCTACATCTCTGATCTCCATACCCCAGTGACGCCCCTCTGTCAATAAAAATTTTAGGATTATTTTCAATACATTTCTGTTTGTTGTTGTTTACTGACTAATTCTTGTTCCACTCTTTGCAACCCCATGGACTGTGGCCCACCAGGCTCCTCTGCCCGTGGGGTTCTCCAGGCAAGGATACTGGAGTGGGTCGCCATTTCCTGCTCCAGGGGATCTTCCCGACCCAGGGACTGAACCCATGTCTTCTGCATTGACAGGCGGATTCTTTATTACCAAGTCACCAGGGAAGCCCACATTTTTGTTAATTAAAATATAAACATATCCGTATTTTTTTGCTTCAGTTGTGTCTGGCTCTTTGCAACCCTGTGGACTGTAGCCTGCCAGGTTCCTCTGTCCATGGGATTCTCCAGGCAAGAATACTGGAGTATTCCTCCTCCAGGGGATTTTCCCCACCCAGGGATCAAACCCGAGTCTCTTATGTCTCTTGTGTCGGCAGGCAGGTACCTTACCACTAGTGCCACCTGGGAAGTCCCATTGATTTTCAAAGACCATATTAAACACACTCAAAATGAAAAATATATATATATATCAAAACAGAATATGAGAGAAATCTCTAAAAAGTTTATACTTTTAGTATTAACAGCTCACACATAAAAATCTTTTTGTTCTCTCTAATATATTAATATGAGCTAGACTACAAATAATGTGTTTAATGAGAGCAAAGTGATGGTGTCTATCACCACCTGTGAAAAGGTCTCTGCATCTGAACACAGATGCTCTGCAGGGGTCCTGCTAATAAGAGGACTCAGTGCTTCTCTGAGTGGGCAGGTCCTCTCAGTCCCTTCATGACAGAGCAGAACATCACCCCCCAGACGTTGTACCTGACTGTTTCTTTCCAGGTAGTCCTCATTTTACCACACCTTACTTTACTGCAGCTTTTTGCAAACTGAAAGGTTGTGGCGACCTTGCATGGTCAGATGACGGTTAGCAGTTTTGAGTCATACTTTCCTTAAAAAAAGAAGTAGGTACGCACTGATTGTTGGCCGTACTGAGCGTTCACTGCTGGGCGCAGCCCTCCTCTAGTTGCAGCCAGCGGGGGCCACTCTCCAGGTGAGGGGATGGGCTTCTCATTGCAGCTGCTTCTCCGGTTGTGGAGCACGGGCTCTAGGGCCCCCGGGCTTCGGGAGTTGCAGTTCTCAGGCTTAGTCGCCCCACGGCACATGGAATCCTCCTGGACCAGGGACCAAACCAGTGTCCTCGACATTGGCAGGCAGACTACCAGGAAAGTACCTTTTAATTAAGATAGGTACATTGTATTTTCATACATAAGGTGTTGCAGATTTAATAGACTTTAGGCATAACTTTTCTATGCACTAAGAAAGCAGAAAAGTTCCCGGGACTCACTGTATTGCAGTATTCTCTTCATGGAGACTGTCTGGGACGCCACATGAGTGTCTCTGAGGTGTGCCTTGACTGATCGCATCCAAGCTCATGACTTTCCATTCACACGCTGACGACTTTAACATTTCCATCTCAAGCCTAGTTCCTTCAAATAATTCTAGATAAACACTGGCTTGATACCCCGCCTCTTTGTCTATTGAACATCTCCTGTTCCCATGGCTCCTCCCTCACCTGTGACCGTATCTGTAAATGCAACTGCAACCGCCCCTTTGTTCTGAAATCCACGGAGACTGTTTCTTCTTTTTCTAATTTCACAAGCCACATCCTATCCCCCAATAAATCTTTTATTTTACTCAACCTCCAAGACATCCTATTTCTACAATCTGAGCAATCCCCTCACCATCACAACAGTCTCTCCAGCCCTCCTCCCTGTCAACCCTCTTGTCTGACAGCAATAGCCAGCGAGGCAGTCAGTCTCCTTGCTGTCCCCCTAGAGTCTGCTGGTCACAACATGTTAAGAGTTGCTTGCATTTATAAGGCAGATCAGGTCTCTTCTCAGCTCTAAAGCCCCCTTGCACACCCTTGAACATACTGAGAACATGTGTTCTTTGCCCCTTTCCTTTCTAGGGGTGCTACACCCCATTTTGTCCACACAGGTCACACTTAAATTTTGCACAGGGCGGTACTGACGGTCCACACCTTCCTCTCCACAGCATTCCTTATCCCACATACTTGGCGTGTCGTCCCTGGGCAACTAATGTTTGCACACGTACACAAGTGTCTTTTAAGCCATTTGTCTACTGCAGAACAGATCTCCCATGTCCCGGGGACTCAGTCCACTTCACTGACTGCTGTGTCCTCAGAACAGAAAGTGGCTGATAAGGCTTCTGCTCGGGGGGACCCAGGCTCTTGCCTGAGGACGTGGTTTGCACAGGACCTGGGATCGTCTGCTCTGCCTTCGTGTTGTTGCTGCTCAGTCGCTCAGTCCTGTCCGACTCTGAGACGCCATGGACCGTAGCCAGGCTCCTCTGTCCATGGGGTTCTCCAGGCAAGAATGCTGGGGTGGGTTGCCATTCCCTCCTCCAGGGGACCTTCCTGAGCCAGGGATTGAACCCAAGTATCCTGTACTGCAGGCTGATTTCTTACGACCGAGCCACCAGGAAAGCCCCCTGCCCTCATGCCAGGATACATATTATAAGCAACAGTGACACGTGATATGGGAAGACGTTCGTATTCGGTCGTGTATTAAACACGAAAACATTCGCTTATTCATGTATAAATGAGAGGAGCCTGAGCACGCCTTCTGTCTTCTTCCTGTTCTCCCGAGCATCGCGCTGTTCACCGCTGTTCTCCACTTTGGAGAGCCCCCCTTCGACACACAAGTCCCCTCAGAGATGCCAAGTTCCTCTCTCAAACCCACGTTTCTACAAACGCTCTGCCCCTCCACCCCCGCAGGGAGCTCTCCTTGCATCCTAACCTTGCAGACCGGCTTTGAAAGATAGAACAAAGTGTGAAAATCACCACGGCAGGATTCAGTTCAACAGACTAAGGTGAAACAGTGAACAAAGTGTGAAACGGTTACCGCCGGATAGATCGCTATGGCTGAATGTGTGTGTGCACAGTGGCCTTCTCCCGGATATACAGGGTTCACACAATTTCTGAGCTGCCATAATAGCATAATAATTTTGAGCTACAACCATAGTAAATGATTGTAGCTCAAAAGAAAGTTCACAGACCGCTGGGGAAGGAGGACCTCTCCACGGTGCAACATTGTTTGTTCTTTCTACACTCCTCTCACAAAAACACATAAACTTGGAATCAGAATTGGATTCAAGACTGGGGCTGTAACACTTGCCTCTCAAGCTCTTGAGGTTATTGTAGGAAAGTAATTGGCACGGTGGGTTATTTTTCACCGTGTAGTTCACCCAACAAAATAGAATAAATATTGGGTTGCTTTCTAAACATGTTAATAAACCTGTTTAAATTACTTTGTGGACTTCCCTGGTGGCTCAGATGGCAAAGCGTCTGGCTACAATGCGGGAGACCCGGGTTCAATACCTGGGCCAGGAAGATCCCCCGAGAAAGAAACGGCAACCTACTCCAGAATTCTTGCCTGGAAAATCCCATGGATGGAAGAGCCTGGTAGGCTACTAAAGGTTATTGTAGGAAAGTAATTGGCACGGTGGGTTATTTTTCACTGTGTAGTTCACCCAACAAAATAGAATAAATATTGAGATGCTTTCTAAACATGTTAATAAACCTGTTTAAATTACTTTGTAAGTCATTTTAAAGATCATCCTGAAATTAAAAGCTTTGAAAGGGCCAGCAGACTCTTTGGTCACGTTAGCATCACAGTAATAACGAGGGCTTCCGGGGTGGCTCAGATGGTAAAGAGTCCACCTGCAATGCGAGAGACCTGGGTGCAGTCCCCGGGTGGGGAAGATCCCCTGCAGAAGGGAAGGGCAACTCTCTCCAGTAGTCTTGCCTGGAGAATTCCGTGCACAAAGGAACTTGGTGGGCTTCAGTCCGTAGAGTTGCAGAATCAGACACTACTGAGCCCCAAGCATTACACATAAAGCAATAATGATTCTTACAACCTAAACTGCTAATAGGAATGTGTTGTCTTCTTCACAGAACTGAATGCTATAAAGGAAATGCTGACAAGAGAGATGTATGACAAGCCAAATAGACTGCCAGCGCTCAAACATGAAAATGAAAGCAGGCCTAGTTTTCTTTCTTACAATCACAAGACTGTTTGACACCTATTACCGTAACCCTTTGTTAAAGCTGCATGACCAGGGTGGACTCACAGTTCTCACACCTTTATCTGCGCCCTGGCAGGTGTGAGGAGAGGGTTAGAAGACAAGTGTGTGGCTAAAACCAAACTCATTTTGAATGTCAATTTTGAGAAGGAAAAAGCGTGTAAAAATGAAGCTTATTCATTAAATTGAAACCACCTTTCCCCCGTCCAGTTAAAAACATCTTCTACTCTCGATCTCTTCCAAAGGTGGCCAGTTACAGCAGAGAGGAGGAGACGGTGCTTGGAGAGGAAAACGACACAGAATAAAGCATTAGAGCAGGAGCGTTACTGATGGAATAGGAACGGCAACGCTCCGTTGGAGCGAAGTAGGAGACACCCGGAAGAGATGCCAAAAAGGTTGCCCCGGTTAGCAGCTTCCCTTCTCTCCCCCTGCCCTTAAAGAAAGAGTCTTGGAAAAGGCAACCCATCCAGTGTTCTTGTCTGGGAAACCCCATGGACAGAGGAGCCTGGCGGGCCACAGTTCACGGGATTGCAAAGAGTCGGACATGATGCAGCAACCAAACAACAACAATGAAAGACAGAGTCTACCTGTAAACCAACTATGCTCATTTCACTTTCAAATTTCATGGAGTCAGTGCAAGAATATACGTCAGCACGACTCATGTGATACTGTGTATTTAAATCGTGCCATTAAAGAAATATGCTATTTTCCTTCGACATTCCTACCATTTAGACTAAGTTACAGATAAACTAAATGCTGAAAAGAAATCACCCAAAGCCAACACTGCATAAATATTACCCTCAAACTATATTTTTATAAAGTTGGGTTTATTTGTATTGTGGAATAGTTATTGCTAGAATTATAATGTGGGAGTTCTTCTTGAATTTTACTCTAAAATTTGCTGCTTTTAGATTTTTATTTCCATATGACCTAGGTCCTAAAACGTTTTTAAGGACTTCTTTGATGTCCGAGAATCATACGTATCATTCTTGAGTTATCACACATCAGTGCATTTCGGCTATAAGGAGGCTCTAGGATACATCACACTTGAGGTAGACGTTTCTCCATGTGGTACCAAAAGGACAGGTACAAAATTAACATAACTGGTCATCTGGTTGTCTGAATATGTCTAAACTTTAATACACTGTCTGGGACTTGAAATGATGACATCATTTCAAAATGCTGGTGTGTGGACACAGTCACACTTAGTAATTGCATGTCCACTGTGCATCTCAGTTATTTTCTCCTAGTGCCCAAAGCAAGGTGGCCGTGTGTGTGTGTCATTCAGTCGTCATTAGAGAAAGGAGGAACTCTGTGAACAAGCGGAAAAGAACTCAAAGAAGGACAGTGACAGGAAGGGTTAAAAATGTACTCATGACGGAAGTAAGCGGGTGCAATTATTTATTCAAAGAATAACAATAATTATTATTATTTTCCTATTGCTTACAACTTCAAAAATAAGTTATGCCACTATACTAAACCCACACTGATACTAGACATGTTGCCAGGGTAAATCGTGTGTGTGTTTATCTGTGTGTGTGTGTAAAGAATGCAATATTTGATCGTCATGTATAGAATTCTCCTTCAAATCATGGATATGTTTGAATTTACCATTTAAACCTTCTCTCTTATCCCCATGGTCCAGAGAAGGGATGACATGGAAATTTCTAGAAAATTTCCTCTGATAGAAGTCTGAGTGTAAACATAGTCAGAGCTTGGATGTAAATAACCTTCTTGGCCTAGTACTCATTTTGGAATTTTAAGAGAGCCAGTACCCTCACTTGGAACCGAGAAGAACTAGAATCACATAAAAATATCAAGTTCTATGTTGCCATTGAACGTAAGATGAAGCTTCTAAAACCTTATAAAAATCTACGTATTTTTTCCCCTAAGCATCAGTAGTTTGTTGCAGAAGAAGATCCTGAGTATATTCCAATGCATTTTGAAAACTGCAGATCAGGGTGGATCATTGAAACGTTGGTCCAGCTGACCCAGGTTTGCCATAGTACTTAGTCATCATTGCTAAAGAAGACAGACGTCTCAGCCTTCTAATTGCTTTGTGTCTCTCACTTCTATTCCCTGAGCAATAGATACACTGATGCAGAAGCCAGCTAGCCCAATGAGTCAGGTTTTGCTCATTTCACTGGGGCCAAAGGAAATGCGAAAGATTAAGTGTTGAAAAGTAGCTGCTAGGTAATTCAGAAGGTGAATTTCGCTTTTCTGTCAGTTGGCTGATACCAAGCTAGTGATAATAAGACCTCTTTAGAGGAACATAAATGTCAGTTTTGCGTCAGCTTGTAACCTGAGGAATGTGTGAAAAGGCAGCGCACAGACCCGGCCCCTCCCTGAGCTTAAACTTGCTGAAGGGCCTTTTGATTAACTCCCCAGCTTTGTGGTTTCAGGATCTATTAGTGAGACCATTGAATGTCGCTTTGTGGGTGTTCAGGCAACAAGGGAGCTTATCTGCAGACTCAGATCTCCACCCCGTGGCTCTGGTCG